>JAJTUV010004631.1:0-17982 GCA_021653895.1 Mastomys natalensis
TAGAAAATGAATCAGAGATTATTGTGAGGACAAGCCAGCTTCTAGGAGTGTTTTCAGAATGTCCAGTTTAAATGAACCATGTTCAATGTCTGGTGATCACTGGGGTTATAGTGTTCTTATGACTAGAAAACCATTGCTTGGCTGATGTAAAATATTTTGAATAAGTAAAAGACATTTAAATATTCAAGTAAAAATGATCCCAGTATGTATTTCCTTCTTTTTATGTCTTTGAGTTGAGAATTTCCATTTGATAGTTTGGTAATGTAGGCAGAGCACCCTGTTTTAAAGCCAGAATGATGTAGATCCAAATTTCCTTTCTGTCCATGATGTTTAATAGATTTACATACTTGTGGTAGATTGTCTAATGCTGCTTGTATTCAAATGCTAATTTGGATTCACCAAAACTGTTTTCACAAGAGAGTCTGAATTAAGACACTGAGCAAACCCTGCTCCAATTAATTCTGATTGGTAAATATAGATGCCAGCAGGCAATAGCTTGGGGGCAGAGACATAGGCAGAGTTAAGTTTCCCAGGCTTGAAACCACGAGGAAGGAGAGAGAAAGAGAGAGCCACCATGGAAGAACAAGAATTTACAGGAGGGAGAAGTGCCACCATGTAAAAGGGCCTAGAGAATATGACCCAGAGGGCTGCTCAGTTGGGTCAGCAGCAGCCAAGATGGAACATAGAAATTAGTAAGTAGTAACTCAGAGTTATTGATAGGAAAGCAGATTCTAACAGCATGGAGGTTAAGATGTTGACCAGCTATTGTGCTATTCAAGGCATATTAAATATAAGGCTGTGTGTGTCTTTCATTCAGAACATAAGCCATTGAGGCAGGTGGTAACCCTGTGCTGAGATTTATTAAAATCTTAATTACACATACTAAATTAGCCTTTTACCCTCATATATCAACAGAGGTCACAGCTATCTCACAGTGTTTAATGGGTTAAGAGATGGTATATATTCGAGAAGGAAAGAAATAATAATGATAGGCAAAAAAATCTATTTATTTGGTTATTATTTGTTTGAGTCCCATTATGCATCCCATGTTAGTAGCCTAGACTGGATTTTCTGGTCCTCTTATCTTTTGGATGCTGAGATTTATACCATGATTTATATCTTTTGATTACAAGATAAGTTACAATAAATTTTAGGACTATTTTTTAAAAGACTGAGTACACAATTACTCCAATAATAAAGAAAAAAATGTCTGATGCTTCCAAAGCATTTGCAAGAAAAGGAAAGAGATCTGAGACTTGGGAAAAGAGAGATAAATAGAGTATTCCAAGATGAAGTAAAGCTATGACCCAAAGACAGGAGACCTACTATGAAAAATTCCTGGGGCCAGCAGGGCTTTTAGGAAACAAGGGTGTTGAACTTGCTTACTTATTTTCCTTTCTTCCTTCCTTTCCCTTCCTTCTTTCCTTCCTTCCTTTCTTCTTCCTTCCTTTCTTTCTTTTTTGTTTTTTCTTCTTTCTGAATTAAAGTCTCCTGTAGCCCAGGCTGGCCTCAAACTTGATATGTCACCTAGGATGACCTTAAATTTCTGGCCCATCTGTTTCTACATCCTAGGTGCTAGATTAAAGTCACGTACTAAAATACTCCATTTTATTCGGTGCTGGGAGACAGAGCCCAGGGTTCTATGCATGCCAGACAAGACCTTTTTTTCTAAACTATCTCTTTGTAAAAATACATTTAATGTTTCTTTGTTGCAGACAAGTCTCCCAGAGTTCCTCAGACTGGCCCCAAACTCCGGAGCTCAATCAGTCATCCTGCCCCAAATGTCTCGAGTAACTAAGACTAACCACAAGTGTCTAGCACCACACCCAACTGAACCTGAGTAACTAAGACAAACCACAAGTGTCTAGTACCACACTCAACTGAACCAGACTACTTTTTTTTTTTTTGAACAATTTTAGGTTCACAGCAAAACTGAATACAAGACAAATTTCCCATCTACATGTGGCTGCCCCATTATCAACACCCACACCAGAGTGGTACTACCTGTCACAACTGTGACTCTCCCACTACCTCCTATCCATAGCTGACCGGAAACTTCACTCTTGATAGTGTGCCTTCTACATGATTAGACAAATGTATGTCACATGCACAATTACAGAAACATACATTTTACTTAATGCTTTAAATACTGAGTCTGCCCCAATTCACAACATATCATACCTCCACAACCACAGACCAAAAGGAGCCACACCAGAAAGAACTAAACCTAAACCTTCTAAAGCTACCTTAAAATGTTGGTAAAAGCCTGTTAAATAGAATTGTTTTGAGTGACAGAGCACAGCTATAAAAATAAACACTCACCAATCTCAATGTGAAAGGAAATTAGCTTCCAGAAAGTGGGAGGGCAAGCGAGGCAGGGATTTTTTTTCTTCTTAAATATCACAGGCCACAGTGACCCCTGGAGGCTGGAAGAGGAGAGGGGAAAGTCAGCCAAGCTTCCATTTGGCTAAGTACACTGTGATTTCCACGAGATTGGCAGTCTGTGAAAGCTAGCTCTCCTCTGTTAAGGAATGAACAGGTGCAAGTGTTTTTACACACACTTTAAGAACGAGAATGGAGAAGAAAATTTTTTAAAAGCAATATAAATGAAATTGCACTTCATTAGAAATGGTCATTTAGAACTGCCCAGATCGCTTCCTCGGAAACTTGAAACAGGTGAGAGTTGTGGGCAGTCTACCTTCAGGCAAAACTAGGCCTTGCCCAAAGTCATCCATCTGACAGCACAGATAGATCAAAGATCAAACAAAGGATTTCTATCCAACAGTCCAGACAGTGGAAGGGTGGGACTCTGAGGACGGCAGCACAGATATGGCTTGGGAGACAGCAAGGGGCCTGGAATCAACATTTCTTCTCTGCAGAGTGAATGCTCAGTTTGATTTCCCTTTCCTGTGCTAGAATTCTAGGGGTGGGGGAGAACCCTTCTATCTTGAGAAACAGAAGTTAGAATACTCCAAATCGGGTTGTAGTTTGTGCAAGAAGGATTTAAAAACAACAACACAACACCCCCAAACCTATTATGCTAGAGAGGGGGGTCTGCGCAGGGACTGAACACACAGCAGGGGGTGGTCCTTGCATTCCTGCTCCAGCATTAATATCCTCTGCGTCCTCATGCTGGCTCGCCCCTGCTACCCGACTCTGTGTCGCCACAGCCGCAGAAGATGGCAAACAGGCTCTGTGCACTCCCTGGGTCTTACGTGAAGGAAAACCTTTCAGTTGCTATTCCCGCCTCTTCTGCAAAGTCGGGCCATCTGGAATGACCCTGCGTCGCCCTCTGCTGGCCTCAGCTTTGAGCCACAACGCTGGGTGTCTGGAGGCGGAGCATGGACCAAGTCCCGCCCCTCCCAGAAGCCACGCCCCTCAGCGGGCTCGCCCGCGCATCCCCGCCCACTCGCCGACAACACGTTCCTGCGGGGGCGCGCGCGCGCGCGCCTAATCCCCTGCCTTCCGGCTCGGAGGCGCCGCTCTGTTGCGCTCGCTCTGCGGCGGCTGCTGGGGTCGCTGGGGACTTCCATTGCTGGCCCTGCGTTCTGGCCGGTCAGGCGGAGCGATGCCCGCGCCCCACTTCCCGGCGTCCCGCGCGCCCGGTGACCATTCGCCCGCTGCAAGGCTGCGGCCGTGACCCCCTGCCTCCGACTTTCACCCAGCGTCCGGCTCGGAGCTTGCTGGCCGGAGGGGAGAGGCCCTGGTAGTGTCAGGAGGTAGGCTCTCAGCTCCCGGGTGGTGCCTGCGAGCGTTATTTATCTATTACCTGTCATGTTGATAGGTGGCGATCCTAGACCCAGTTGCAGGAGTAGGTATGAGTAATACCGTGCACTGATACTGAAAAGGAAACGTGTTTGGTATTTTCCTATAGGTTTCAAAGGCTCGAGTACCTCTACCGCCCCAGCAGCTACTTCTGTGGTCATGGAGATGGTCTTCACCCAGCCTACCACCCCCTAGTTACAGCCTTGGGTCCTGATTTCCACCAATGAAGTTTTTTATCCTTTCTTGAATCATGTGACATCACTTCTTGTCCGCTGTTTCCCTTTCAGTTGCCCAATCCATTAGCTATAAGTTCTTGTTGGTTTACAGTACTAAGTTGTTTGCCTGTCCACTTACACTCCGACAGCTCACCTCTGCTCACCGCTGCACACCGCTGGGCCCTGTGACTTTCATAGGTACTCACCAGGAGTCCTTGCCTTGAAGAGAGCATTCACTCACTTGGCTGTCTGACAGAGACAACAACAGTCAGGCAGTGAGGCTTCCTGCTCTGTTTTTCTGTCTGTTAAGTGTGCAAGCCCGAGTAAAACTGTTTTCTTGAAAAAAGAAAAGAAAAAAAAAAAAAAATTCCCGTGGTAATGACAAAGTTGATCATCATGAAAATGTTTTAGAAACCTCGATAGGACAGTATTGATTCAACTTAGAGCTTCCAGTAAGGCTGCAATTTATGAAAAGAGGAAGGAAGAAGAAGAGAAACTAGGGTTAACTGGAGCTATTTCTTGTCATAGGAACAGGTTAAGTTCTAAAATGCAAAGAGAAAACTCAGACTTTCTTTGAAAATTGTTATACCATCCAAGTCCTAAGGAACAGCTGAGGACTCTTAAGCTGCATTTTCTGGTCTCTTTGTGTTCAACTCTAAGTTGTGAATTGTCTAAGATAATTAGACTAAATGTTGGGGAAACGTAAACGTGTGGTATTGACAATTAAAGACAAACTTGACATTATTAAGAAACTGGAAGAAGGCAACTCCTTCAAAAAACTTTCTGTCCTGTATGGAATTGGTGAATCCACAGTTCGTGACATTAAAAAAAACAAAGAAAGAATTATAAACTATGCCAACAGTTCAGATCCTACTAGTGGGGTGTCCAAACGTAAATCGATGAAGTCGTCGACATATGAGGAACTTGACAGAGTTATGATAGAATGGTTTAATCAACAGAAAACAGATGGGATTCCAGTGTCTGGGACTATTTGTGCAAAACAGGCTAGGTTCTTCTTCGATGCGTTGGGTATGGAAGGTGATTTTAATGCCTCTTCTGGTTGGCTCACTAGGTTTAAGCAGCGGCATGGTATTCCAAAGGCTGCTGGTAAAGGCACAAAATTAAAAGGGGACGAAACTGCTGCCAATGAATTTTGTGGTAACTTTCAGGAATTTGTAGAAAGAGAAAATCTCCTACCAGAACAAATTTATGGTGCTGACCAAACTGGATTATTCTGGAAATGTCTACCAACAAGGACATTGGCTTTTGACACTGACCAGAGTACTTATGAGTATAGGACAAGCAGAGAAAGAATCATTATTATGTGTTGTGCAAATGCCACAGGTTTACACAAGCTTAATCTTTGTGTTGTGGGGAAAGCAAAAAGACCCCGTGCATTCAAAGGAACTGACCTTTCAAACCTTCCTGTCACGTATTTCAGTCAAAAAAGTGCATGGATCGAGCCATCTGTTCTTAAACAGTGGTTTGAGAAGTGCTTTGTGCCACAGGTGCAGAAGCATCTGAAATCCAAAGGGCTTCGAGAAAAAGCAGTACTACTGTTAGATTTTCTGCAGCACATCCAGCTGAAGAACTGCTGAGCTCAGACGATGGCAGAATAATTGTGAAATATTTGCCACCAAATGTCACAAGTCTAATTCAACCTATGAGCCAAGGAGTTCTTACCACAGTCAAAAGATACTACCGAGCAGGACTTATCCAGAAATACATGGATGAAGGAAATGACCCAAAAACATTTTGGAAGAATTTGACAGTGTTGGATGCAATTTATGAGGCGTCAAGAGCCTGGAACCAGATAAGATCGAATACAATAATCAGAGCGTGGAAAAAACTTTTCCCTGGCAATGAAGAAAATCCAAGTGTGAGCATTGAGGAAGGAGCCATTTAGCAGCCAATTTAGCAACAGTTTTACAGAATACCGAAGACTGTGAACATGTCAACATTGAAAATATTGAGCAGTGGTTTGGCTCTCGGAGTAGTGGCTCCAACTGTCAGGTGTTAGCTAACATTGTAGGTGCCACAGACCGGGCGAAGGTTGCTGAGCAAAAAAAGCCTTCTAGGAAGACTAGAAAAGCAGAACTGAATCCAGAGAAGCATATTAGCCATAAAGCTGCACTTGAATGGACTGAAAATTTGCTGGATTATCTAGAACAACAAGATGACATGCTACTCTCTGATAAGCTGGTATTGCGGAGGCTTCGGACCATTATAAGAAGAAAACAGAGAATACAAAATAAAAGTCATCTATAGTACTCCCTTCTGTTGCTGTATATTTTCATCTTTGTGACTTTTGTCTGCAATGGGATTTACCTAAAGCCAAGTAAACATTACAGAAGACTTTAGGATTAGATACTGTTTTGGATTACTTAAATTACAGCTCTTTAATGTTGGCTCTGATTGAGCAATGATTTGGAATTCATTTGTCAGTCTCTAAACTGTGTTATACTAATTAGATCATAATATATCAGAGGTTGGAATATGTTGTGTGCTGAATCTCAACATGTCTATTGATGGGCAATACACACTGGGCACTCAATAAATCTTACTTAAATTGAATTTTGATGACTTTTTCTGAATATCAGTTTGTAAAGTAAAAAATATTGGGGATGAGTTTAGTTTCTGTTGTGAGACTCTTAAGAGAGTTCAGCAAAGATTGTGCTTGAAGGATTTTGCTGTGACATCGTTGAACTGGATAACAGGAGTGTAAAGCCTTGGAAATAGCATTGCTTTCTGGCAGAATTTGGGCAGCCAGCTATTGAGATTGACCATTTGTGAGTGTAGTGACGGAAATGTAAAGGTAAAACATCCCAAGAGAAAGGCATGGGACGACAGCCTTATTCTGTCTGACAGAAGTTCTTGACTTGTGTGGAAGGGAAAGCAGCCTTTTTTACAAATTTTAATTTCCTAAACAGTTGCATTTAGGAAAAATTAGAAGGTAAGCTTTACTACCTGTCATCTTTATTTTTTCAAAGGGTGTCAGAAGTTATTAATAAACTCGTAGGCGTTTATGTAACACTGTAAAGCTTGAGAAGTACACCGTTGTTTTCATGGGGTGTATTTTTTGTGAAGTGCCGAGACTATAAGCATACATACAGACTGTGAACCCAGCACATGAACAGTGAGCAGATTCAATTGAACATGAGGGAAATACGGTGGAAATGGCCTCCAGTCGGTGTGTGACCTGACCACAGCCATGTTATCCTCACATCTTTAAAACAGGAAATTAAAACTGTTTCTCGGAGTTTGAAAGGATTAAATGAGTTAATACATGATGTTTAATACTTGGGTCCTAGAAAAGAGTGATCCTTGGAGTGTTAGCTAAGGTGCCTGCACTGCAGACACGGTTCAGAAATAGGCTGAACAGATCCGTTGTGGAACTCAGAGCGGATATGTTCTACATTAGGAAACTCCTTCCATAGGAAGTAAGATGACAAAGCACGTATAGTTTCATCAGAATATGATAATTACTTCAATATAAGCTAAAGGGTTAATCCTACTTAGGATCTATTGGTTAAATGTGGAGTGATCTCTATAGACAGGTAAGTTGCAATACGGAATGGAAATGGAATTGCCGTGATTGTTAGGACATTGTAATGAAATACGTGTTAGCCTTGTTTCTGGAAGAAAAGCTGTGTGGATGTTGGCGTATCCACTGACGCAATACAGTGCCTTTAAAGTCCATAAGCTAGCAGGAAGCAGCACACTTAATAAAGTTTATGCAGCTATGTTAACAGGATTGGTTGAAAAACCAAAGAAATATCACAGGAGACTGGTTCTAACAGGTCCCAGCATTCACAATAAGATTCCTTATGATCTAAGGGATTTGAGCTTCCACATAAACATTTTTTTTTCTGAGATTCCTGTGTTTAATATTTTGAGTTTTTATTGGGGCTTTAGATTCTAGAATAACCTATCCTAGAAGGCTTTAAGAGTCCACTCTGACAATCTTTATATCATTATTAACACTTTCCCCAAACTATACAGTTTCACTTACCTGATAATCTTGAAGAAATGCAATTCTACGCAGATGAGTCCTGAAGCTGGAGCTATCCACTAAGTACTAGAAAACTGAGGTTTAGCACTGCTCAAGAGAGTTATCATCTAGTTACCTTAACATTTTTAATAGAAGCTGGCCATTTCCCAGATACACATTTGAAATCTTGAGCAATAATATCTGCTAAATCACAGGTCCATTAGAGCTAATTGTTCTTTTTTTTTTTTAAAAAAATACAACTAAAAGTGATGGTAAACATTTAGAAAACCTTTTCCACTAATTTATACACTAAAATCATCTTATATACCTTATCTGTACACACTGCAAGCAAGAATAAATTGTTGTAGGTAGCAGTTTTGAAGCACAAGTAGCTAGCTTCTTTGAGCTTTCTGTATTGACCATAGCAGCTTTCTGTGTCTGTATCTCAGTTTCTTCAAGCATAAAAGGTAGAAGGTTAAATAGGCACACTCTAAAGTTCATAAACACCATTACGCAGCCCAATAGCTACTGAGAAATCTGTTTTTAGGCTCTTTCTTAAAAAATGTCACAGTCCTTCTCTCATGGTAAGTGTTTAGGTCTCTGGGGGAGTCTGAGGACCCTGCTTGAAGCTCCCAGCTAAGATGAATCTCTGGAAATACTGCCTGAGGTATGTGCATAGTGGGGAGAACATTTTTGTGTTCTGCAAACCAGTTAATAAAAAAACAGGCAGAGGCTGCCCTTGCCACAGTCTGAAAAAAACTGGGCTAAAGAAGATTTTTTTTTTCTCAAGTGGTAGTAGGTATATGTTAGCCCACATACTATAAGAAGAAATATAGTCAGCTATGGAAATTCCAAAGGGGAAGTGAAAGAGCAGGTGTAAACTGAGATATTAAGCCACACTTGTAGCAACAGCACTGAGCTTGGGGCTGATGAGTTTGGACACCACTGGATCTCACTAGTTCAGCATTTGCTGAGTTTATACCTATCACCTGTATCCCAGAGTGACTGTTGCAGACCCTTGTCACTCCTAGATATCCCACATTATAGGAGATACTAGATTTATTTCCCAAGGATTAGTGAAGGAAGATAATTTGCCTAAGACCACAGAGTTACCAGGGGCTAGGAAAGAGAAGTTGGGAGATGTGGCCTACACTTGGTCATCGAGCCTCACAGGACCAGCGGGTTTCCTTCCCATTGATGCCAGATAAGGCAGTCCTCTGTTACATATGCAGCTGGAGCCATGGGTCTCTCCATTTGTACTCTTTGGTTAGTGGTTTAGTCCCTGGGAGCTCTGGGGGGTCTGGTTGGTTGATATTGTTGTTCTTATCATGGGGTTGCAAACCCTTCAGCTCCTTCAGTCCTTCCCTAACTCCTCCTTTGGGATTCCCATGCTCATTTTGATGGTTGGTTGTGAACATCTGCATCTGTATTGGTCAGGCTCTTGCAGAGTTTCTCAGGGGACATTTATACCAGGTTCCTGTCAGCAAGTGCTTCATGGCATAATAATATCCATGTTTGATGGTAATAGTATCCATGTTTGGTATCTGCAGATGGGATGGATCCCTAGGTAGATGGCCTTTCCTTCAGTCTCTGTTCCACTCTTTGTCTCTGCATTTCCTTTAGACAGGACAATTCTGGGTTAATATTTTTGAGATGGGTGAGTGGTCCCATCCCTCAACCGGGGCCATGCCTAACCACTGGATATGGTCTTTACAGGTTCTCTCTGCCCTTTGTTGGGTATTTCAGCTAATGCCATCCCTATTGGGTCCTGGGAGCCTCTTGCTTTCCTGGTATCTGAGACATTCTAGTGGCTACCCCAGTTCCCCATCCCCCCCCCCCCGCTATACACCTCCATTTAATTTCCTGACCCTCTGTACTTCTCCCCCACCCTGTCTCCTCCCACACCGATCTGCCCTTCTTACCCACCCTCTTCTCTTCTTCCCAGATCCCTCCCTCCCTCTACTCTCCAGGATTATTTTGTTCCCCCTTCTAAGTAGGACTGAAGCATCCACACATTTGTCTTCCTTATTCTTGGGCTTCATATGGCCTGTGAGTTGTATCATGGGCATTCCGAACTTTTTGGCTACTATCCACTTACCAGTGAGTACATACCATGTTTGTTCTTTTGTGACTGGGTTACCTCATCAGGATGATATTTTCAGTTCTATCCATTTGCCTTCCAATCTTATGAAGGTTTTTAATGGCAAGCTAAAATTCTACATGTGAAAAGAGCTTTTCAGACCTCCATTGGAATCTTTTTGTCACATGCATTTATGTTATACAAGAGCAACTAATCACAGCTCCTCCATGACTTCTTCGTATTTACAGTAGTGTAGGAGAGTGCAAAAATCCCTCTCCAAAGTTTATAGCATAATTAGGAACATTCTGTAAATACTTGACACTAGTCCTCCAAACTGTCAAGATCATCTCAAACAAGGGTGTATTGGAGTTCAGGGATGACCAAAGGCAGCTGGAAGAAGCCTGGATGAGCTTTCTATTCATAAAAAAATGGTTATTGGACTAAAACAGGACATCTAATGTATGGGGAAAACACAAGAAAACCCTATTGTGGCAAATAATATGGGAAGTATGGAACACATAAACAGGGGAACAAGCTTTTCATCAACAAATATAGAACTTCTTACCATGATTAATTCACACACACACACACACACACACACACACACACACACACACAAGTAGGTGTAAGTCATTAGCTCTTCATCTTAAAGAAAATGAAATGACATGCTCTGGAAGGCCAAATTTTTAATAATTTAGCAGGAATTAACCATCCATTTCTTCTACATTAGTAAAACATGGATGTACAGAATTAATAGTATAATAAAATATGACAGCTGAAAAGAGATTCTTTTTTTAAAAGATTTAAATCCTTCATATTCATATGTAATATATTTTGTCAATATAATTTACTAGTTGGAAATATTTGTATCTGACCTTAGGTTTAAAATACAAGAATTTCAGCTTTTTTATTAATTAATTAATTAATTAATAATTTTGACTACAAGGTTAACATGTAGATCTGGCTGGCCTAGAACTTGTTTCATAGACAGGCTGACCTCATACGCAAAGAGATCTACCTGACTCTGACTCAAGTGCTGGGATTAAAGGATTCTTCATAATGTCTAGCTTTATACAGTTTTACATATTCCAGAGAATTTAAATTACCACATATTATTAAGAAAAATAAATGTACTGTTATATTTATAAGACGTATCCAAATTATACAAATATTAAAAGTGTTTGAATGTGAGGAAATACATTAGTTTTCCTTCTAGTGAAAGTATTTTTAAAATTAGTGTGCCAATTTAGCTACTATGATTTTTAGTAGTGAATAATTTTACAGGAAAAATATTTATTCTCAATTTTTTTACAGAATAGTAATTCAAGTATTGTATATACTATTGGCAAAATTTCTCATTACTATACTGGAAAGATGCAAATTCTCCAAATATTAGACATATCAATGGCCCGAGAAAGAAAATATAAATGCATATATCCTAGTTATCAATTAAAACTAGCCCATAATACAGTAACACAGCTTTAAGTAACTTTAAGTATATTTGTTTGATTTATGTCACATAGCTTCAGTTAGATGCTCAGTGGGTAAAGGCCCCTCCACGAAGCCTGAATACTTGAGTTCAAACTCTGGCTCATTGGTAGAAGAGAACCTACTTCTGCAAGTTGTCCTCTGACTCTACACATGCTAGTGGTGTTTACACACACATACACACACACACACACACACACACACAAACACAGAAACAAACACACAGAGACACACAAATTATATATAAAACAAAATTCTTTCTTGTGTCCTTTTCCTTCATATTAAAATATCGTTTCAAACAGAAAACAAGACAACAGCTTTTTAAGATCACTAGAACAGAAAACTGTTTCAAAGATGATGAAACTGTTTCTTTGAATTCTAGTGCAGCTGATGCTGGGTTAAAAAATACAGTAACCCAATTACAAAAGAACACATATGGTATGCACTCGCTGATAGTGGATATTAACCCCAAAGCTTGAAATACTCAAGATACAACTCACAGACCGCAATGAACCTCATGAAGAAGGAAGACCCAAAGTGTGGGTGCTTCGGTCCTTCTTAGAAGAAGTAACAAAATACTCATGGGAGCAAATATAGAGACAAATGTGGGACAAAAACTGAAGGAGGGGCTGTCTGGAGACTGTTCCACTTGGGTAATCCCATCCATGTGCAGTCACTAAAGGCAGACACTGAAGTCCTGATGCCAGGAAGTGCATGCTGACAGGAGCCTGATATTGCTGTCTCCTTAAAGGTTTGCCAGAGCCTGACATATGCAGAGGTGGATGCTCCCAGCTAACCATTGAAACTGATCAAGGAGTTCCCAATGGAGAAGTTAGAGAGAAGACTGAAGGAGCTGAAAGGGTTTGTGGCCCCATGGGGAGAGCAACAATACCAACCAAACCAGAGCTCCCAGGGTCTAAATCACCAGCCCGGGAGCACATATGAGAGGGACACATGGCTCCAGCTGTATATGTAGGGGAGGATGGCCTTGTTGGGCATAGATGGGAGAGAGGAGGTCCTTGGTCCTGTGAAGGCTGGATGCCCCAGTGTGGGGAATTTGAGGGTGGGATTGGAAGTGTATGTGTGTGGGGGGGGGCACATCCTCATCAAAGCAGGAGGAGGGGGGATGGGATAGAGGGTTTCTGGGTGGGGGAAGTGGGAGAAGCGTATAACATCTGAAATGTAAATAAAATATCCAATAAAAAAAGGAAAAAAAAAGAAATACAGTAATCATTTAGAGCAGTACATCATAACAGGAAGTGGATATGAAAGGAGGAAGTGGACATGAAAAATGTCAGACCCTCTCTAAGATCTACCTCCGACTTCTAGGTGTACAAGTCAGGAAATAGAATTGTTTCCCAAATATGAGTCTTGACTTCGAGTGTTTGCTTACACCTGTAGTTCTTCCTAGCAACCCCTTTCAGCCTTTCCTTCTAGACTGCTTCCTGTTCTCTGTGATTCCCTGACAACCTACAGAACAGTTATCTACCAGAAACCCCAAAGCCACCACACTTAGGTAGGACTCAAGGAACTCACAGCTGTCACACATGACTAGGACACAGACTGGCAACAGCAACCAAAGAATAGAACACCTACTAAAAAAATGGGATGCCACTGGAGACTATGGTGGTGTCCTGGCCTGTACTAATACAAGGGGCCACCTCTAGGTCTATGGCCCTGCAGCAGCTGGGTCTTCTGCCTCCAAAGTTCTAGCAGACATCCCTGGACATGTTGATATCAGAGGTTGTGCAGAACTGACCCCACCCATCATCTGGGCATTGTGAGGGAGCTCGCCCTGGCAGCAGGAGAGCAGAAGAGATGACCTCACCCCTAGGCAGCTGCAGTATTCAGGAGTGCAGCTCTGCACATTGTGGAGGTTGTAGGTGAACTGGCCCCAGCCCCGAGGATACAAGCATGGGAAAACTGGCCCTACCACTTGCTACCCATACAGTGGCATAGACAAGTCAGAGATACCCTCCTCTCTCCTCAACTTTCACCACCTGCAGCAGGCAAGAGACCTGGTCCTGGGACTGTGAGAGCAGGAGTGCTGGTCCTGCTCCTTGGAAGCTGCAGCACTCTGGGAAATGGGCCCTGTACCTCCTGGGCAACAGAGTAGAGCTGACCTTGATAGTAGGGATGTTGGTGAGCTGGGTCTGAGGGTGTGAGAATGGGACTTGTCTGTAATGTGGTGATATTGGAAGGGAGAGATGCCCTCCACCTTGCCACCTATGGCAGGCAGGAGAGCTGGCCTCAAGGTCATCAGAACAGGACAGTTGTCCCTGCCCTTCCCTTGCTGAAGCACCCAGGAGAACAGGCCCTATATCTCATCTGGACAGCACATAGAGCTGTCCCTACTCACTAGCAGCAGGCGGGAGAGTTGGCCCTGATGTAGTCATGAGAGCAGGAGAGTTGAGCTTGCCCATCACAAGAACTGAAGGTGTGAGCATGGGAGAACTGGCCCTACAACTTCTCTGCTGTGCAGCAGCATGGGCAAGAGAGGGATGCCCTGCCCAACCCTTACGGCTTGCCACCTAAGGCAGGAAGGAGAGCTGGCCCTGGGGTCATGACAGCAGTAGATCTGGCCCTGTTTCACCAGCATACATACATACAGGGAGAGAGGGCCCTGGATGTGGGGGTTGCAGATGTGTCCCATCCTGTGGATGTGAGCTCAGAAGAGACAACTCTACCACTTGTCTGCTGGGAGATGGTGCAGATGAGGAAGAGACCCCCCTTCCGCCCATCCCTTGACATCTATGGCAGGCAGAAGAATTGGCCCCTGGATCATGAGAGTGATAGAGCTGAACTTGTCCCACACCAGCTACAACACTTGGAAAAGTAGGTTCTGGACCTTGCTGGGAAGCAGGGTTCAGTTGCCTCTGATTACAGGAGTTGCTGGTAAGCCAGCCCTGAGGGTGTGAGAGTGGGACAGCAAGTGGGATGAGCAGCTCAGATATCTCTCAGGCCAGATCCAGGGCTTTGAATTGGCCCGACACAACATCTATCCCATCAGTGAACTGTTGGAGTGCATGAAAGGGCCAGTCCTAGAGATCCAAAATTAAAGGATCTCCATGACACAGGGCAACATCAGAATATCTAAGAGGAGTCCCAGTGAGGTTTCAGTAGTGATAGAGTAGCAGAAGCCAGAGGCCTTGTACCAGACCAATGAGTTATTCCAATGACCATTTGCAAACAAAGAGGTGTGAATCAAAGGGTATATTGTGAGATGCAACATGACACACTACAGCTTCTACAATGAGACTTTTCATTTTCTTGTCTGTTGGGACAGAGGAAGCAAAAGTAGAAGGCAGGTATAAGGGGAGGGGAAAATGAAAAAAAGTGAGAGGGAGGAATTACGATAAGAAGGACGTTCAAAGAATCAAAAGGATGAACTCTAAATTCTGTTCTTCAAAACTGGAAGACCTAAAAGAAATGGATGTGTTTCTTGATATTTTTAACCTAACAGATGGACCCTCAACCTCTAGTGAAAAAACAAACAGTAATTTAAAATGTCCCAACAACAGCAGCATCAAAAGCCTGGGCTAGATTGTTTTAGAGTGGAATTCTATAATACCTTCAATACCTTCACAAGAAACTAATACAATAATCCTCAAATTATCCTTCAAAATAAAAACTGAAGAAACATTTCCTAACTTCTTTTATGAATCCTCTATTATTATGATACTAAAACTGCACAAAGACTCAACAAAAAAGATAGTTACAGACTACTATCCCTTAAGAACATAAATGTAAAAATTCTCAATAAAATGCTTCCAAACCGAATTCCTGAACACATAAAATATATTATTAATAATATTCAAGTTGGCTGCATCCCAAAGATGGTCCAGCATACATAAATTAATAAAAATAATTTAGCACATAAGCAGACTAAAAGACAGAAACACTGGGATCATCTCATTAGATGCAGAAAATGACTTTGGCAAAAATCCAACATCTCTTCTTAAGAATAGTCCTAGAGACTCAGAATATAAGGGGCATGCTGCACTATAATAAAGACAATTTAAGCAACATCATCCTAGATGGAGATAAACTCAAAATTTCCATTAAAATCAGGAACAAGACAAGGATGTCCATTTGCTCTATTCAATACAACATTGGAAATCTTAGCTAAAGCAATAAGACGACAGAAGGAGATCAAGGGGATACAAATAGGAAAGAAAGGATTCAATGTATTTTTTATTTGTAGAAATGTAATTTTATAAATAAAGACCCCGTAGGTAGTGGAGACCCCCGGTTCAGGCCGCAGATCCATTGGGCTCTGCTACTGAAGAATTTAACTTAGAATGGCTTACAAATTAGGATGCTAGTTGCTGCACCCAGCAATTGAGTTACATGTTGATTCTGAACTAAGTTTGTGTGGTGTTTTCCTTCACTCGGTGACTCAGCTAGCTAAGTTCCAGAGAGAAAGGTATGGTAGCAAAGCATGGGGTTTGCAAGAAGTGCACCCCAAAAGACCGTGGGAATGTGGAAGCTTGGGGCTGGTGTGGTAGCAACCCGCCAGTGAGAATTTAGCGAGCTGAGTAGAGAGATTTCTGTGCAGAGAGTATCCATGAGATGAGAACAGCTCACCAGTGCACTGCCCTTTTAGCGTGGATCATTTTTTAATATTTAAAGCAACAGGGATAGTTCTCTTCCTAGAGTCAGGTTGAGTCCTATATGATGTTGGGTGGTGATCTCTGCTCAAAAAAGGAAAGGCATCTCTGAAAAAATGAGAAGGGAATACTGGAAGAAGTTTCTGACCCCACCCTCCATTGGCAGGCAAGATACTATGTGAAAATTCTCCCAGAAAGTGACTTGATACTCTCCAAAAGTGATTGTTTTCTAGAATTAAGGATCTGTAGAAAAAGGTAACATAAAGATCAGGTGCCAGTGTCTACTGGAAAGTTCAGGATATGCCATCCTACTTGTATAATTACCTGGAGGGCCCTCAAAGTTGACTGGTAGAGTTGGAGCCTGAGCCCCGATCCTAGGACATTCACATGACCTTGAACTCTAGGAGCCTATAGAACATCTTGTCCTCCAATGATTGCCTGGGCAGTTGGAACAGGATTCAGGTGGAAACTGAGTCATGTTTCTCATGGTTCTTTTCTTCTTGGTGAATTACCTCAGTAAGTTTTCTGACTATCCACAGAGAAAGCATATTCAAGAGAAGCTATTTAGGATGGTCCTTCCTTGGGTAACTCATAACACCAAGACATTCAATCATTAGATCATTTATCATTTTTTTTCCTTTCCAGGACCAAATGATAATACACTCTGGACAGTTGGTCAGGTTCTTGCCTGGTTTTAAATACTAGCCATTGTAACTTTCTATGGATATATGAGATAATTGAGTCAGGAATTTATCTTTTTTATTGGATATTTTATTTATTTACATTTCAGATGCCATCCCCTTTCCCCATTTCCACTCCCTAGAAACCCCCTATCACATCCCCCCTCCTCCCTTTTGCTTTTATACCATTTTAATTACATGCAAGTATTAAGGTCAGTTCTAAGTTGAGGAACTAGGAGGACCTTCCTCTCCTTTTCTTTTTTTCTGGATAAAAGTAAAGATGTTCATATTTCCCTAGCAAATGAGTAACAGCTCAGAATAATTAGAATATTTCATCTTCTCCTTTAAACCCTCTTAAATGGAATAGGTAAGATCGTTCTCTACCAATCACCATCATTGGCATCCCAGGATCGATCATTCAAAGAGATAGCTTAGGATACTGTGGGATTTGGGCCTGAAAATTTGGTTCTAAATGAATGGTTCTCAACTGTGGGTCACAACCCCTTGGAAGGGCATTGAATGACCCTTTCACAAGGGTTACATATTAGATGTCCTGGATATTATATATTTATATTACAATTCATAGCAGTAGCAAAATTATAGCTATGAAATAGCAACAAAAATAATTTTATAGTTGGGGATTACAACATAAGGAACTGTATTAATGGGATTAGGAAGATTGAGAATCACTGTCTTAGACTATTAGACAATGTGGTAGTCATTACCTTTGCCTACTGCCATTTTTATTTGTTTGTCCACTGAAGCACAAATCTGATTTAAAATGAGCAGGTTAAATTGTAAAGACTGTTTAGATGAAGGAAAGACTGTCTGTATGAATTGGGATTCTCAGTAAAACTACCAAATTCCTTTTTGATATTTTAAGTTCTGCTAAACATAGGAGAAGGCTGTGTGAACATAGGAGAGTCCAAATTCTCTCACCATATCAAGAGCTTCAGCTGAAATTCTCAGAGGCCCTCTGAGGTATGGAGAGCAAGGTCCAAATCTTCTCACAATATCTCTGGGCTGTTCAAAAATATCAATTGGAATTTCCAGAGGCCCTCTATGGTGTGAAGAGCAGGGTCCAAGTTTGGATACATGGATTTTGAAGGAGCCAGGATTGGGAAAACTTACTTGGTTGGTGGGGTTATAGGGT
>JAJTUV010004632.1:0-17635 GCA_021653895.1 Mastomys natalensis
CTCCCTCTCTGGTACATTATGGAGGGTCCCCCCAACCTCCTACCTCCCGAGGTTGCCTGTTTCCTCTCTGTCTGCTGGCCCTCAGGGCTTTAGTCCTTTTCCCCAACCCAATAAGGTATCATGTTCCCCTCCCCGTAACTTCCCCTTTCGTCCCAGGTCCCCCCTCCCCACTTGTGATTGCTTTCTTCTCCCTCCCAAGTGGGACTGAGGTGTCCTCACTTGGGCCCTTCGGTTTTTTGACCTTTTTGAGTTCTGTGGACTGCATCTTGGGTAAAGCAATGCTGTATGTCAAAGAATAGAATGGCCAATGGGAATGCAGTACAAATGAGAATAAATACAAAAGAATGGGATACAGAGTAGAACCCAAACTTAGACTGTGCTTAAAAGGGAGCTATGAAGGTTATGCCCTAATTCCCTAAAACTAATCTATTCCCCTTATTGTTAATCTGTTTTAAGACACATGTATATACATTTACACTCATATGTGTGAGGAAATACAGATATTGCTGTCCTCAGTACTAATGCAAAGAAGTACCCTAAAGTTGTAAGAGTGCAAACATGACCTTCCATTGCTTCTTTGAGAGAGCCAGGAGTTTGCAGATGCCTAGGTTGCCAGAGCATTTATGAGTTCCCACCACAGCTAGTGCCTTTCTCCGGGAGCAGGAACACAGGAGATCATGTTTCTACTGAGGAAATCACACTCCCTTAAAGAGCAGCCAATTCTTCCTGGACCCTGCTGCCACAGTTCTAAAGTTACTGAAAGGAGAGAGGAATGGAGGGGAGAGACAGATAGACAGACAGACAGACAGATAGGACAATATGGATTGAAGTAAATCAGAAATAATAGCTTCCCTCTTTCTGCCAACTCCCAATCTCGTAATGATTAAATCTCCCATTGAAATGGTTTGATAGAGCTGCCAAGTGGCTCTGAGCAAAACAGTCTTTGTCACTTAGTATATAGAAGAGTGGGAGAGAAAATGGAAAGCACCAGAAACAATGGAATTAGAAAGCAGCTGGCTGGAGTTCTTCTGCTCAACTCACATAGAAATGAGTAGGCGAGGACAAGCTCTTCTAGTGTTGGCAGTCCCAGGCCTTTGAATACACAAGGCCTAATTACTTGCAGCTCTAAGCAAGGAGATCCAGGGGCCTGTTGCCCTAGACTTTAGCAGACTGAGATTTATGGCTCTAGGCAAGGAGGTTGGAGGTTTATTGCTCTGGGGTTTTAACCACAGGAACCTTAGCATTTGGCCCCCAGTTTTAATCCTCAGGTTTCAACAGCAGTGAGCAAGGAGCCGAGCAGCAGCAGCAGCAGCAGCAGCAGCAGCAGCAGCAAACAACAAGCAATAAGCAGCAAGGAGTGCTTGCTGTGCTTAGAGTTCCCGGATGGGTCTGAGATACTGGAAGCTTCACCCCTTATAGCATTGGCTCTCAACCTTCTGAATGCTGCGACCCGTTAATATAGTTCATGTTGTTGTTACTTTTATGAATTGTTACATAAATATTTGATATGCAGGATATCTGATATACAACCACCATGAAATAATCATTCCACCCACAAGGGGCTTGCAAAACCCCCAGCTGGGTTGAGAATGACTGCCTAATCGTGACTAGTATTGCCGCTCTTATAGTGTCCCAGCTCCCTGGCTTGGAACTCTTCCAGGGAGTAGGCACCATAGGTCCTCATCCTTGCTCTTTACAGTCTTCGACATAATTACTTTTCTCAACTGCTGAGACAAAAAAGTACCTGGTATTGAAGAAACTTTAAAATGGAAGGGGTTATTTTTTTAGTTCCTAATTTTAGAGGATACAGCTAATTCTGGTAGGGCAGCCATCCTGGCACTAATGGGAAGGAACTGATCTCATTGCAAAACCCCCCGGAAACCAAGACATATGAATGCTGGTGCTCACTTTCTTCTTTTTATTCTGTCTGGACCCAAGCCCATAGTACCATCTCCATTTATGTTTGAAAGCCTTCTCTCTTCAGGTAAACTTCTGGAAACACTCTCAGAGACAGACTTAAAAGTGAGTTTCATGGTGATTTAAAATCTCTCCAAGTGAATAATAAAGATTGACTGTCCTAAGTCAACCCCTTTCAAATTGACAACAAAGTTTTATACATCATTGCAATCCACTTCTGACTTCCAAAGTCTCATCTTTATATCGTAATGCAAATGTATTTAGTCCATCTTTAACTCCTCTGAGTCTTTCCCAGTCCCAATTCAGTACAGAAGTCTAAAGTCTGAGCTTTACTCTGAGACTCAGTTCAGTCTTCTATTTGTGAGCTCCTACAAATTTTTAAAAGAATTACATTACTCACTTTCCAAGAACGTCTCCTGTACTTATATCTCAATTTAAAATTTCAAATAGAGGCACTTTGCATACAATGATTTCTCAAAGAAGCTCTTTAGAAGCTTTTTAACCATTAAAGACTCACATTAAGAAGAAATTCTAGACACCATGAGGCTTACTTTGCTGTCAGCTTGGCTAGACCACAATACATACATATTTGGTCAAACATGTTTAGTCAATACATGTTTCTTGAGGGTAAGCTTAAGATTTTCTACCAGGTGACTTTGAATAAAGTATTATTGTAAGTCTTGTCTAGGAAATTGAAAGTAGCAGAAAAAAAATATGAAAAAAAAAGACCTTCACCTAAGAGAGGAGATTGGACATGAATTGCAACTATAGCTCTTACTTGAGTCTGTACTCTGCAAAATTTGAAACTTGCCATTTTACATGATTACATGAGCTGATTTGTCTCTGTCAGTGTGTCTGTCTTTGTGTTTGCCTCTGTCTGCTTGCGTTTGTCTCTCTGTCCATGGTCTGTTTGCATTTCTCTCTCTCTCTCTCTCTCTCTCTCTCTCTCTCTCTCTCTCCTCTCTCTCTCTCTCTTTGTGTGTGTGTTTCTCTGGAAACTCTAATGCATACATAAAAATGTTGTATTAAAGTGTTAATACTGTTCTAGTTAGGGTTTCTATCGGTGTGATGAAACACTATCACCAAAGCAACCTAGGGAGGAAAGGGTTTATTTGGCTTCCACTTCCACAACAATGTTTATCATCAAAGGAATTCAGCACAGGAACTCAAACAGGGCAATAACCTGAAGCAGAAGCTGATGCAGAGGCCATAGAGGGGTGCAGCTCACTGGTTTGTCCCTTGTGGCTTGCTCAGTGTACTTTCTTATAGAAACCAGGATGACCAGCCCAGGACTACCAGCCTGGGGATGGCATCACACCACAAGGAGCTGAGCCCTCTGCCATCATCACTAATTAAGGCTTGTGTGCTTACAATGCCTCTTCTGGGGGCATTTTTTCAACTGAGGTTCTGTCCTGTCAGATGATTATGGTTTCTACTTCTAATAAAACCAACCATCACACCAGATACTGGTACATTACCATGTTTGCACTGTTCCCAATCCTTGCCCATCTTCTCAGATGTTCTGTGTTAATTAGCAGAAGATGTTTTCACACTTTTTAAATACATATTGATTAAATACATTCATTTGCCTCAAAAGTAGAACAATAAGATTGATTGCATCCTGGATTGTGCTTTGACATGAAACACCCATCTTGACAAACTTTTACATAACTTTAGATATACAAACTTTTTAAAAGCAATGATATAATTCTGTCTCTTATGGATAGACCATTTGCAACTGTGTGTTTATATTTCTACAAAATCTATATGTTTGAATTTAAACCCCTGTGTGATAATGTTAAGGAAAGATGTCATTTTGGAAATTGAATAAGTCAAAAGCTCTCTACCATATGAATGGTGTTGGTGCTTCTACAAATGAGGTCCTGTTTACCAAAGAGTGCCACACATAGCCTTCGTCAGAAAAGCTTCTTACTGCAGCAGGCTGCAGTTAATGCAGAAATCCATAACTGGCCAAGGTGCAGAGATTAAATGATGATAGAATGCTCAGCCCTAAATGTGACAGGTTCATTGCACTCACCAAGGCTCAGAAAATATCAAAGAATAGAGTTGGAGAGCTGAGGAGAGGGCCAGAGGTTAAGAAAGCTTGCAGCTTCTTCAGAGGATCTAGTCCCAACATCTGAACTGCTCCCTGCTCACAACTCTGCAACTCCAATTCTAGGGGATCTGCTACCTCTTCTGGCTTCCTGGGCACTGCATACATGTGGTGCACAGACATACATGCAAAACACCCCTACCAATAGAATAAAGTAAAATAAAATAAATTTTAAAAAGAGCAGAAACAGAAAGAATATAAGAGCCAGAAGATGGTAATGGGGGCATCAAAAAGATGTCTTCTGGCCATGACTTAGCTATTACACTCATGAATTTACTGCTATCTGTGGCTATTTGCATAAGACCTATGGAGAATTGGTCAATCAACTTTTAATCATGGAAGAGGGCAGGGAGGTCCATGAGACCACCTCCTCCTTAAGTGACTATTCACAATTTAATGGTTGGTTGAAGAGGGGTGTCATTTTCTTCAGTGGTGTAGCCATTGTTAACTGCCTTAGCTCCAGCAAATAATCTCCTACCCATGCTCAGATAAGAAATTAATTAAATTCGTGGCTCACACACACAAAAACAAAGTATGGGAAAGGCTCACTGGAAAGTGAGCAAGAGGAGGGCTTGGAAGGGAAATGGAGTGAGGAAAATTAATATTTGTTTTATAAATGTATGAAACTGTCAAACAATAAAAACCTAAAAAATAAAATTGAAATAAAAATTCAAACCAAAATAAAAATTAAAAACAAACAGGTTTCACAGAGGTACTCCACCTTTTACCTGTTTTGTTGTACCAAAATACTACATTCCTTTTCCTTCTTCCATATAAGAATGCAATTTGAAGATGTAAGCCCTTAGTAGATACTAGACTTCTCTCCTTCTCTCTCTACTTCTCTATCTCTCTCTATCTCTGCTTCTCTGTCTTTCTGTCTCTCTCTGCATCTCTCTGTCTCTGCCTCTGCCTCTCTATCTCTCTCTTTGTCTTTTTCTTTGTCCCTCTGTCTCTCTGTCTATGTCTCTCACTGTGTGTGTGTGTGTGTGTGTGTGTGTGTGTGTGTGTGTGTGTGTGTGTGTGTGAGAGAGAGAGAGAGAGAGAGAGAGAGAGGATCTCAGTATGTAGCTCTGGCTGTCTTAGAACTCACTATATAGGCCAGACTGATCTCAAACTCACAGAGAGCCACCTGCCTGTGCTTCTTCCCATGTTCTGGAAATAAAGGCATGTTCCACTATGCCTAGCAAAACCTTTGTTTGTTCAGCCCAAGCTGCTTTACAGGTAGTCTCCTGCCTCTACCCCCTGAGTGCTGGATTGCAGCCATGTACCAGTTTTTTATGAGATGTTGAGGATTAAACTGAGGGCTGCCTGCTCACAAGGCAGCAAAGAACTCTCCCAACTGAGCTATATCCCCACCTCTTATTGGTGTTTGGATTAGAATTGTGAGGAAGAGCTTTATATTATCTATAAGTTATCAAACTGCAGGTTATAGTTGCAGGTTGAGGGGAAGAAACAATCTCAGTGTTTCATCGCTTGCTTTGTAAGAACAGCTTTATTGAAGTACAATTGACATGTAATAAATAAGCTGCATATACTTATTGTATATGTTGTGATGCTGCAAGTTCGAACATATATGAATGATTTAAATGACCACCACAATCAAAATCACAAACTCTTCCCACATTCTTTCTTATGAATTCCCTCTTGAGTTTTTCTATTTCTTTGCTTTCTGTCCTACACAAATGCCCCCCTCCAAATTTTATATTCATAGCATTTTTCATCACCATTCTTTACTCAGAGATTAATTTTGAGATGAATTACTGTTGTTATATGTACTAATAATACATTCTTTTTTATTACTATTGAGTATTGCATTAAATGAATATGCTGAAGCTTTTCATACATTTATGTTTTGATTTTAGGTTTTGGGGTTACAAATAAAGCTGTTACAAATATTCATAGGCAAGTCTGAGATGTATGAACACAATTTTTTCTTTCTTTAGGATAAATACCTCGTAGTAGAATGAATGGAGCTTCTGGTAATTTTATATGTAACATATTAAGAAACTGTAAAACTCTTTTCACTATAATTACAACACTTTGAAGTTATTAGAGGTACATGGGTCAGCTCTTCAGATCTTTACCAATAATTGATACACAGTATGAATCTATTCTATTAAATATACAGTGGTTCGGATTTATATTTCTTAATTACTAATGATTTTGGTATATCATATATACTTGTCTGTCTTTTATGCTTATTTGTCATTTGTAAACTTTTTTCTGTAATATTTGATTAACATATTATTAAGTGTTTGCCTTTAAATATTACCCATTAGCAAATATACAAAACTACAGACTCAGAATTGGGACATATTTATGAGGGGCATGTGATGTTTCAATACATACCCAAATTGTGTAATGTTTATTATGTCAGGATAAACATATCTTGCTTTTCAAATATCATTTCTAATGGTGAAAAATATTATAATCTCTTCTCTTTGAAATCCATAGAACATTATCATTATCTACAGTCATTCTACTGAGCAATGACACACCATAATTTCTTATCCCCATCTAAGTATATCATCATACTCATTGTTCAATCTCTTTCTGACCCACTCCTTATTCTTCCCAGCCTCTGATTACCATCATCATTTTCTATGAAATTGATGTTTTTATAGTCCAGATGTGAATGAGATCATGTGGTACATGCCTTTCTGTGCCTAGATTATTTAATGATTTCTAATCTCATCCAAGCTTCTATAGAAGCTATGATTGCATTTTATTCTTAATATAGCTGGGTATTATCCTATTATGTATATCATGGATTGTATCTATTAGGAGTAGAGCAGTGTGTTAAGCCCCAGAACTTTGTTGTGGAACTCAGTTTAAGGCTGAGAAATGCAACACTGACTGGACAGAAGTTGATGGCCCCATCTCCATACAAGTTACTGCAGATGGACCTTCTGGAGAAGTCCACCCAATAATCACATTTCTATGCTAGTCAGCATCTCTTGTGGCTTGTTGTGGAGGATTGGAGCCGATGAGTAGGATGTACCAACTGCCTTATAAATGTTGCTAAGGCATGTTTGTACTACATGTGAGCCCCACAAAAATTTAGGGACTTGCATTTGTAATGCATTTTCTAGGTAATCAGAGGTCTCTAACATGTTGAAATTATTTCTTCTAGGAAATATTTCTTCTAAGTTTCATTTGCCACTACTACCAGGCATGACATTTCCTGGACTTACTTTTTATTGTGAAAGAATCACATATGCCTTTGGGATTGCATCCTGTAGACATTTATTGAGTAATCTAAAAGACATACTTTCAAATGTAGCTCAGAGCAAGAAAATGCCCTATAATAGCTCCAGACAATCATGCAAAATGCAGTGTCATTTGGTCATTGTGGCCCAGCAGATTCAGTGGCAATGGGAACGTTGAGCAAATCAGCACACTGTATGTAGCGTTTTGCAAGCTTCTGTAGGTAAACAGATAAGATTACATTTTCTAATTTTTGTAATTGTTCATGGAAAACACAGTAATTTTGGCTGATATTGTTTTTAAAATTTTTAAATAACATTTAAAAAATTATACATACACATGGACATTTATGGGGACACTTGTGTGCTATGTCATACTTGTGAAGGTCAGAGGACAATTTGTTCTCTCTTCCACCATATGGGTCGCAGAGATCAAACTTAAGTGGTTGAACTTAACAGCAGGCACTGTTACTCACTATCTTTATCAGGCAGGCTTCGAACTCGAAATTTTACCAGTCTCCCAAGTACTAGGACTATAGGATGCCTCTACTGTTTGTTCATTTATTTTCCAGTGAAGAGCTTAAAGATGTCTCTAGATACCAGTAGGCACATTTAGACAAATTTCTAGTTTTGTTAGTCTTTGTTCTATGTGGAAATTAAATTGCAAAGTTCCACAATGCTTTAAAAAAAAAACAAAACTCATTTCAGTCTATGTATAACAAGAGAGAAAGCAAATAAGGCAGTAACAGTGCAGGTCCAAGGCTTATCAGAGGAAGCAAGGTTGGAAAGTTTGTGCTGATCCTAAGGGGTTCTCTATAGGTATACCTGACTCAGCTGATGATAGCTAGCCTCTATGTAACTATTTTCATGTGGGAAAAGAACAGAAGCCTTGAGTCCAAGAAACTACATAAAATGTGTGGCAAAAGGTCTGCTATGTGTTAGAGAGGATGGGTATGGTTGGGAGTTGGCAGAGGAGCAGGATGGTTGGTTATAGCCTTGCCCACACTAGAACTGTAGGTACACGCCTTACAGAAAGAGGGACTATGAGACCAATGTGAAGATTCCCTTTCTAAACCAAAGGACAGTGTTGTTTGTGTGTTTAGGTGGCAAACTATGACAGGAAGTGAAGAAGGAATAAGGATAATAAACCAAATGTGTAAATGGAACTACCTACAATTTGGGTAATATTTGAAAGTTTCCCAGTAAGAGTTTATTTGTGAGCCAACATGTGATATATAAAAACATTTGAAAGGTTTAAATCAGCTGCTATAAGTATCTACCCTTTATTATGATGATGAATATGGCTTTCTGTCAACCTGAAAGACCAGATTTCAATTTATAATATTTGTGTGCCTTCATTTAATTATTTTTTAAATTATACCACACACACACACACACACACACACACACACACACACACTCACAATTAGGTTTTATTATCGGTGTTTTCAAACAAAATTTGCATTTTTCTGTCTCTCAACCTCCCTGTTTTCCTCTAATACCCACTTGTGCCTTCTACCCCTGTAATCTCCTTTTGAAGTTATTATGCATGCTGTTTTGCCCACTGCACCTCTCCTCACCTCTTCTTATAGAACCCATTCAAATTTCATAGCTTACACCTCCTCTCTTCTCTCTCTCTCTCACACACACACACACACACACACATGCATGCACACACACATATGCACAATACATACATAAACATTAAAGTCTTGAATGCACAGGTTTTTTTCTCTTAGATGCCAAGAAAATTTACAATCATAAGGCTTGCATTAATAAGCACATATCAAAAATGGTTGAACAATAGTTTACCCTACATGTCTAGAGATCTGGTGATTCCAAGGCTGCCTGCTGGGAAGCCCTACATATTCTTTTCTACTGTTGCATGAAAAAATACAAAGGATCTCTCTCTCTCTCCTTCCCCCCCTCTCTCTCAATAAGCAGTAAACTACTTTCTCAGCCAGATGATATAGGTATGACTGTAATCTCAGCACTAGGAGGTGGAGGCTGAAGGGACAGAAATTCCAGGTCATCTTCAGCTACATTGTGAACTTAAGACCAGCCTGGGTTCCATGAGACCTTGTCTAAAAAACAAACAAACAAACAAACAACAACAAACAACTGAATAATCAAACCAAAAGTAAAAACAAAACTAGGACTCAGCATTTAGCTACAGCTACACAGCTTCCTGAATGGCTCACCTTTGTTCTTGTCCCCAACAGAAGTGCCATGCCCATTCTCCCAGATACCTTCAAAACCATGATTTTAAAGAAAACAGCCCCATTTCTTATTAAACTCCCTGCCTGCACTTCCTGAGACCTCTAGCTCACCATGCATGCAGGGTTATACCTGTCTCATATTTCCTAGGGCATAAAAATCACCATCTGACATTTACCTACACCTCATCCCATACATTCCTTAGGTTCTTAAGACTGTGCCCACACATGAGGCAAGACTCCTTTAAGATACCTGGTCCAATATAATCCCAAATCAGCTGCTTCTGAACTGAGAGCCTCTACAAGTCTCCAACCCACAGGATCATCCTCACCAAGAGAACCACTCCGCCGGGTTCCACCCCTATGACTCTCTAAGGCTATCCAGAGTAACACTTGGCCTTCTTATACTGTCAAGACATGCATGTTTCCTAGTAAGAGACCTGTGCTCCCTTAAGCTTTGCTGCCTTGGAAATTTTGCAAGCTACTCTGTCAACTGAGGACTTGTCCACAAGGCGTTGGGTAAGAGATTAGTCCTCACTCCAAGCTCTGTCCTTTGGGACTCTCTGAAACTTCCCAGTCTAACACACACCGCTAGGACTAGAATGGTAAAATTTCATAGTAGATGACACAATTAACACACAACTTCAGGTTCCCAGATCCCATCTCAAAAACACAAGTATCATGAAAAAACCAAGACAATATGTCTCCCACAAAAGAATATCAATCTTGTAGTAAATGTTCCTAAAAACAACCCAAGAAAAAACTCAAGGCATAGATAGAAATCCAAAGAATAAATAAAATAGGTACAAGATTTCAAGGAACTCAAAGGCACAAATAATTGCATGAGCTTTAAAAGGAATGAATAAACTCAGGGTGGAACTACAACAAACACAATCAAATGGCTGAATAAAAATATAAGGGCAGAGCTGGTCCGGCCAGCGGTGGCGCACCTCTACAGTCACTGTCCTCTGGAGTCCAAGGCAGCCGTTCTGTCTCTCCCGACCGAGTTTGAATCCAGCCTCTGCTTGCTCGAGGAAAAAAAAAATATAAGGGCAGATCAGAGAGACTTCCACTGGCAGTGATGGAGCAGATACAGACACCCACAGCTAAACATTAGATAGAGAAAGAGAGCCCAAATTGGAGATCTCCTTTGGCTTCTGCCCTAGGAGTTTGGGAAATCCCACAGAAGAAAGGAAGAAAGATTGTAGGAGTTAGAGGGATTAAGGACACCAGAGGAACACGGCCCACAGAATCAATTAAGCAGGGGCTTATAAGGTCTCACAGAGACTGAAGCAGGAATCCATGGAGCCTGCATAGGTCTGTATTAGGTACTCGCATATGTTATGGTTATGTAGCGTGGTTTTTGTGGGACTCCAAACAGACTCTGTTGTCTGCTCTTGGGACCCCTTTCCTCCTACTTATGTGTGTTGCCTTGTCCAGCTTTAGTATGAGGGTTTGTGCTTAGGGTTTTTTGTTTGTTTGTTTGTTTGTTTGTTTTTTGTTTTTTTGGTTTTTTTGTAAACTTGCTATGCAGTGTTTGATGATATCCTGGGATTACTGCTATTTTCTGAAAGGAAATGGAGGAGAAGAGGATCTAGGGGAGAAGAAATGTTGGGGATGGAGAACTGGGAGGAGTGGAGGGATGTGAAACTGTAGTTAGGATGTATTGAAAACAATAAAGAGATAAATAAATAAATATATAGATGAATAGAAAGAAGGACAATTCATGATATTAATATTGAATTCAATAACAAGTTGAAAATACTGAAGGAAAAAAAGGTGAGATGTACTTGGAGATGAGGAACTCAGTAAGTCTAATAAACATTCAGTGAAAAACCTTATCATGTAGAAAATAGAATCCCAAGGTTTGAAGACCATGTAAACAATTTAATTATTTGACTTGTTCTTTTCATAGTTGTATATCTTTTAGTTTTTTCTCTCATTGCTCTAATGAGATCCTCATACACTATCTTAAATGGGAATGGAAAAAGAAGTCACCTCTGTCATGGGTCTGATTTTAGTGAGATAAGCTTTTTCTCCATTTACAATTGTATTGACCATATGGATTCGTTACAGGTAGTCTTTGTTTTTTTTAATTATTTTTTATTGGATATTTTATTTATTTACATTTCAGATGTCATCCCCTTTCCCCATTTCCCCTCCCTAGAACCCCCATCCCATCCCTCCTCTTCCTTTATGCTTTTATACTATTTTAATTACATGCATATATTAAGGTCAGTTCTAGGTTGCAGGTCTAGCAATACAATAGATGCAAATAGTCATGGAACAAGCAAGACAATAGGCACAACTAGTCAAGGAGTAGGCTCAGATATTTTGGTCATCCTGATAAGCCCTTAGAAACAGTGCCACAGAAGTGTTTCAGCAATTGGGTTTAATGCCTTGTTTGTTCTTTGACAGGTAGTCTTTCTATGTTTAGCTATGACGCCCCCAGTCCCATATTGGATCAGCTCAACCAAGAAAATTATAAATTAAAAAATTCATGTGCAGATTATGTAGGAAATTGTGTGTAACATAAAAAAGCCCAATGTATGAAAAATAGGTATAGAAGGACGATAGTTTCAAGCCATGGCACAAAGCCTCAGAAACGTTAGAGAAGAAAACTCCCAAGTCTAGGGAAAGAGAAGTTCATTTAGTTATGATAGACACTGAGAACATCAGATGAACAGGACAAGAAAAAAAGTTCTCATTTATAGTTCCCATATTGTAGTTAAAGTACAAGTATGCAGAAGACAAGGTATTGAAACAGCAAGACAAAGGCTTAAGAACTATAATGGCAGGTCAATCCTAACATTGGTTTCTCAACTGAAACTCTAAAAGCCAGAAGAATTTAGAACATTCCAAAGAACACAGATGCCAACCTAAGCTATGTTAATTGACAAAATTACCTCAGAATAGAAGGATAAAGAAAAACTTTCTATAATAGAAACAGACTAAAGGAATTTATGACCATTAAATCATTACTACAAAGACTACCAGAAAGAATATTTTGGGACTGAAGAGAAAGATGAACACATAAAAGAGGCTGTGGCTGGAAGACAGATGGTGCCAGGACAATAGTTTTTCAAATTAGGAATAAAAAAAAATACCACAAAGGTCAACGAAATAACATAAAAGTAATATATACATTTCTATAATAATTCTGAATATCAATGGCCCAATTTTCCAATGAAAGATGCATTTGGCTAAGTGGATCAGAAAACAGGAATCATTTTGCTATCGACCAAAGTGCACATCAAATTCAAGGATAGACACTGTCTTATAGTGGAGGGATTGAAAAATATTACTCCACGCAAATGAAACCAGGAAGCAGGCAGGAATCACTGTTCTGCTGAAATAGATTTATTATTTGTTTCCTTTTTCTGAAAATAGTTTTCCATACACTATACTCTGAGTAGTTTCTTCTCTTCCAATTCCTCCTAGATTCTCCCCAACCAGAGCATACTCAAACAATGCTCATTCTTCATTATTAGAAAAAAACCAAAAAAACAAAAAACAGGCTTCTACAAATAAGGCAAAACAGAACAAGTAACCAGGATAGAACAAAACAAACAGGAAAAAAAGAGGCAAATAAAAAGCACAAGAATCACATACAGACACAGAGAAACACATATTTGCACACACAGAAATCTCTTGAAAACACAAAATCAGAAACCATAACATAAGCAAAACTTGTAAGATAAAAAGACCAAGCATTTGAGTACATACACCCCAAATATCATTGGGTTTGTTTTGTGTTAGCTATCTACTTCTGGGCATGGGTCCTGCCCTTATGTGTGATTTGTATACCTAGTGAGACTCTGTTGAATAAAACTATTTTTTCATTTGTGAGTGCTTATCAATTGAAGATAGTTTCTGGGCTAGGGATAGTGGCTTGTGTTCACTTCTCTCTCAGTGCTGTGACCCTACTTGTTCACATCCCTACTAGATTTATAATCTTTCTACATCTTCTTCCTCAGGGTTCCCTAATTCATGAGGAGAGGATTTGATGGAGATATTCTATTTAAGAATGAGTATTCTAAGGTGTCTCAATCTCTGTGTATTGTCCAGTTTTGAGTTTCTGTATTTGTTCCCATCTACTCCAGGAGGGAGCTTCCCTGATATTGTGTGAATAAACATTGATCTAATGGGATATAGCAGAGTGTTGTAAGGAGTCATTTTATGGCTACATTCCTTTAGCAAACAGTAGTATTTGGTTTTCCCCAGGCCCATGGCCTATCTAGTTTCATGTTCTTGGTCACCTAAGCAGTGTTAGGCATGGATTTCATCTCAGGTAATGGGCCTTAAATCCAAGCAGATAGTGATTGGTTACTTTGTACCACTGTTACACCTGCATATCTTTCAGGCTGGCCACCCCCATAGATCACAGAGTTTGTAGCTGGGTTTGTGTTCACCTTTCTCTTTTAGCATCAATTAGAGTACCTTCCAGTACTATGAACATCAGTCAGTAGGGCTGAAGGCTCTAGGTAGGTACTAGGCCCTAGGTAGTCTAAACTCCTCTGGGTTCAATGAATTTGTAGATAATATCTTTAGGAATAGAGCTTACTGTCAGTTTGTGGGAACAACCAATATCTTTAGAAATAGCCTAGGTTGTTTCATTGGGTGGTAAGAGATAGCTAGTGATGCTTTGTCTCTCCCATTATTTGGTGACTGACTCAATTTAGATTTATCTTACATGTGTATATATTTTTAAAAAGCTTCTCCTGTATTAGGCTTCCCTATGATGCATGAAATGGCAATTAGCTTTGGCTGTCTTTCCGCTATTCCCTCCCTTACTCCTCTGTTTCCCTGATTTGATCCTCCCCATCCCTGCCATACATAACTTCTATTTCTCCTTCCCAGGGAGATCCTTTCTTTGCTTTTACTCCTTACTCTATGACAGACTTCTGTGGTTGTATGGATAGTAGTAGCCTGCTTATTGAAGACTTATTAACATCCACATATAAACTAATACATGCTATATTTGTCTTGTTGGGTCTGGGTTACCTCACTTAAGATAATTTGGGGGGGCGGCTGGAGAGATGGCTCAGTGGTTAAGAGCACTAGCTGCTCTTCCAGAGGTCCTGAGTTCAATTCCCAGCAACCAGATGGTGACTCACAACCATTTGTAATGGGATCTGACACCCTCTTCGGTGTGTCTGTAGAGAGCATTGGTGTACTCATTTACATAAAATAAAATCTTTTTAAAAAAGATATTTTTTCTATCTTTGCACATTTACCTGCAATTTTCATGATTTCATTTTTAAAAAAGCCAAGTAATATTTCATTTTATATACGTATCATATATTTATGCATCCATTCATCCCTTGATGTATACCTAGGTTGTTTCCAATTTCTAGCTATTATGTATAGAGTAGCAATGAACACAGATGAGCAAATAAATGTCTCTGTAACAGGACATAGACTCCTTTATGTATATGTCTAAAAGTAGTGTAACTGGATATAGAAGTATATTTATACCATGTTCAGGAGGAACTACCTACTGATTTCCATAGTGACTAGATTTCAGTTCAAAGCTAATCAAAGATGCTCAGTTAATTCTGATTAAAAGAACAGTCCCTCAAGAGGATATTCCAATTATATATCATATGCACAAAAACTTCTGTGCACCCAACTTCATAAAACAAATACTAGGGGTTATTAAAGAATTTATTAGCCTCAATATGTGTCGCGTCCGCCTTGACCAGCAAGTAAGACACTACACAGTCGGATCCTTCTCAGTCAGCTTTATTGCAGAAACGACTCTTGACTATGGATGTGGGATAGGATGGGGATGGGGACGGGGACCAGACGGGACTTATGGCTGGGGCCCTCAGTAGCAGAAATGAGCTGCTTATATAACTGCCCAAGGGGGCTGGTGACATGTTCTCTCAGGATAGGTTAAGTCAATACCTCATTAGCATAACCCTGCTCGGGAGAGGCCGAGCCGACCCATGCACAAAGACTTGTTTACCAGTTAGCTGAGCTGCACTCGAAGCCACTGCTTACATTGTCAGGTGCAGGCACTTCTCACAGGGCACGATGTGAGTTCCCATGGTTTCACTTTCCGATTGATGCTCGCCAATACCCCAGACAAAACACAATTACGACACCCAGACAGACCCACACCAAACAAACACAAACAGCAAACACAACATGACTTGCAACACTACAAGACTTGCAACTGTAAACACGGCTGCCCACACCTCCCCTTATTTATTAATTTGAAGTAATTAACCCATCAGACCTTAGGCATCCCATACCAAGCATGCTTGAACTCATTCTTAGGTGTTTGGCATGAGGTGATTGAGACACACCTAGAAGGTCGCTGCTAGCGCAGCAGGTCATCGGTGAAAACAGAGGTCCGAGCCCTTGTGCAAAGTGAAGGCATTGTGATGGAAAGTTGTTATTATCTGCCATACCCGCTTCGTGCCTTTTTTCCAGGGAGAGGTACATTTGGCAAAAAAACCCCTATGCACTCGAACAGCTTTCAGAGAATCTATCTCAAGATTGCGAACATCTCTAGTAGAGGCGCTGCCTCGACTCCCCCTTCAGAAACATTGAGGTGATGCTGTAGGAGCCTCATGAAATGTACACCCTTGGCAATGGTCAAGATGGTCCCGGATCTAGGGAATTGCCTGGATGGCCATTACTGGGGCCAGAAAGCTCACCACTATCCTCCCTAAGGGAGGTCAGCCAAAAAACCTGAGGGAGCACCTTCCTCCATGGCAGTCAGTGCCTGGTAAACCACAGCCTTAGTTCTAGCATGGTCACGGCACAAATGACATGAAAACCATAAGGCAGAAACCACCTCAGGAGAACAACGGCTCCCCAAGATAATTACTCCCGCCACATTCTTTAAAGAAATTGAGGGCAATCCTGACCCAAGTGGTGACCCCTCCAATGTAACGGGATCCAGGAGGGTGCATTCAGGTAGCGATCTGCGACAGGAGTCTCCTGGATAGGTCCTCGCCTTCCTTCGACCATTTTCCCTTTCAGGTACTCAGACAGGAGGTGGCTCTGATTGAGAGACTGAGAAGGTTATATACCAAAGAGTAATACACAGTCCCCTGAGAGAGAAATGCAAGAGAGCTGAATAAGTTTATATAGGTAAAGTTTGTGGCCCTGTATATTAGAGGGAAGTCCTGATTTGGGACAATACAGGGTGCATTACGAGCACAAGAAGTAGGGAAAAGGTAGGGAGGACCGGGAGTTAGAATGGACCGGCATAGGCATTGGCCAAGTGCGTGTGACGGCCCACAAAGGTATAAATGTCACCCATATCCAACGCAAATCCCCTCTTTTATTTTAATGCCTCTTCACGCATTAGTTCTTTTAAGGCACTTCTCACAGGGCACGATGGTGAGTTCCCCATGGTTTCACTTTCCTGATTTGATGCTTGCCAATACCCCAGACAAAACACAATTACAACACCCAGACAGACCCACACCAAACAAACACAAACAGCAAACACTAACATGATACTTCTAAGGTCTCTCGTGATTCAATTGCCACTTTACCATGGATCTATGACCACGGACCTTATGACGCCGCTTTACTGCGGACTGGGCACTTTCATGACTCCGCTTTTTCCGCGGACCTTGTGAAGTCCCCACTCACCGGGCACTTTCTATTGCAACAAATATACCTGACCGCCGTTCCCAGCGTTGAGTTCTGAATCCAACGAAGGCGAAGTCCTTTGGGGCCCCGTACGGGCCACCATTTTTTTTCGCATCCCCTTGACCAGCAAGTAAGACATGACATGGTCGGATCCTTCTCAGTCAGCTTTATTGGCAGGAACGATCTTGACTATGGATGTGGGATAGGGATGGGGGCGGGGACCGGGACGGGACTTATGGCCGGGGTCCTCCGCAGCAGAAAAGAGCTGCTTTTTATAACTGCCCAAGGCGGGCTGGGTAACATGTTCTCCAGGATAGGTTAAGCTGCCAAAACCTCATTAGCATAGCTGCCGGGAGGCAGAGGCGGATGCATCACAAAGACTTGTTTACCATTTAGCTAGCTGGCACCGGGAAACCAGCTGCTACATGCAGTGCTAGTCATAGACTTTTCACGTAACACGGCTGCCACAAAATCAGTTGGCTCTACTCATTGAATAGTGACAAGAACTAGCAGGTGTCTGCCTTTAGCTGAAAACTGGCCAAAATCTTTTTTGGGAAACTAGGGGC
>JAJTUV010004633.1:0-16106 GCA_021653895.1 Mastomys natalensis
AAGATCCCACTTGTCTTCAAAAGATAGACAAGGATCTGTGGGGAAAATAGGAAAAAACGGGTTTCCCCAAAAGGGGGAGGGGAGTGCAAAGGGGGGTAGGGTTTTGAGCTGAGCGAAGTTTTTGCTTAAAGTCAGGGGAAAAGTGGGCCCTGAGCATTTTTGTAAGAAGTAGTGTAGCTGCCCACAAAACCTTAAATTCCTGCAAGTTTTGTGGGATAGGGTGATGCAAAAATTGTGAAGTGGAAAACCAATGATTGGTCCAACTTGAGGCCCACAACAGGAGGGAACCCTGCCTTCCACTGTGTTTATGCCCGGGAAACCAAAGGGCTGGTCATCAAAGACAAAAGATTAGACCCAAACCAACAAAAAAAAAAAAAAACAAACAAACAACAAAAAAAAGATAAAGAAAAAAAAAAAAAAAAACTAAAGAAAAAAGTCATGAAATAAAATTCCTAATGAGTTTTCTGCTATTCTTATAGTTTGCTGCATGCCCTAATTAGCTTCAGAGGCTTTACCCAGCAATGGGGGGCCCAGATGGAGAGACCTAGCTAAACAAAGGTCAGCCAGGGTAAACCAAAGGAAAGGTAAAAAAAAATGGAACCCAGAAGGTAAACAAAGGGCCCAGAGCTCAAGAGACTGAAGGGACAACCATGGACCCTGAGGGGAATCTGCACTAGGCCTCTCCTTCATGTTAGGTTGTTTTTGTTTTGGGGTTTCCCTGGGGATCCCTAATAGTGGAGGGGGGGCGTCTCTGACTTTTTTGTTTAAAAATGGGGAGATTTTCCCCTGGGGAGTTGTCTCACCACCCTTGATATGAGGGTTGGCTAGTCTTAATGTAATTTGTTATGCTATTTTTTTGTTGCTATTTCTCGAGACTTGCTTTTATTTAGTTTTTATTTATTTTTTTAAAGGAAAGGAGGGAAAAATATAGGGGAGGGGAAAAAAAATTGGTGTGGTGGGGAGGATTGGAGAAAGGGGGGGTGGGAAAAACTGAGGTCAAAATATAATAGGGTAAAGAAACAAAAAAAGGGGGAGAATGGCAACCCCCTGATTCTAGCATAGGAATGGAGTTTGCTGGGGGGCCCTTTGACTTTGCCTAGCCAAATTTGATGAGTCCGGGTTTACTGAGAAAGTCTCCAAAATAGGAAAGAGAATCGTGGAAGCCCCCTGAGCTAATATCGGGCTTCCCAAAACCCCCCTTTCCCCTATCTCAAACATACATTTGTTCACTAACTTATCACATGTAATGTTCATTGCGGATGTTAAAAAGGGGGCAGGGAGTTTTTCATATGGTTTTCATTTTAATCTCATTGAAGAATAATTAAAACATAAGGAGTGGTTTTCGTGGTCTCAAAGATAAAATTATTAAACAGTTCTCTTTTTTTAGTGCCCATCCCAAAAATGCATTTTCACTGCATTTATAATTGAAAATTTTTGCTATTTACGAAAAATAAATTGTGTATTCCTATGATCTTGCGACCCGTGAAATAGTTATTGACCATGAAATAACCTGGAAAAAAACCACTGAGATTTAAAATCTAAAGAATTATGATGGGGCTTTTTGGATGGCCAGCATTAAGAATTTTTTAGAAGAAAAGGGTTTTGTTTCCATCCCCCATAGGGGGTTGGGGGGGGGGGTCCAGCTGTTTTTAATGTTAGCCCAGGGCTCTGACCCCCCCTTTTAGGGTCTTGCGGGCAGGAAATTGTTGGACTACACTCAAAACAAGATCAATAAATAAATGTTAAAAAGGTTATTGGTACCTCTCATTGGGTAGAAACATGCAACGAAACACAGAATTTTTTTTAGATGCTATTATGATAACAGTTTTATGGTGCATGATACACTTCTGGCATAATACATCTGTAAATATAATCAGGTATTTGGGTCCAGAGCATAGCCTGAGATCCTAGCTACTTCTGATGTGAAGGCAGGAGGATTACAATTCAATGCTATCTACAAAACAGTGATGTCAAGGCAAGCCTGGAAATCTTAGTGAACTGGGTCTCAAAGTGGGGCGAGAGAGATGCCCAGTGGTCAGGAGCACTGGCTGTTCTTTCAAAGAACCTGATTTCACATCCTGGCATCCACATAGTGGCTTGAGGGTTAAGATGCTGATCTTGCAGAGGAACCCGAGTTTAGTTACTAGGATTCATAGCAGATGCCTCACAACCACCTGTAACTCCAACATCAAGGGCATGTGATACCTTCTTCTGGCCTCATGGACACCAGGACATGTATGTTGCTCATTGGACAAAATACTCATACACAGGAATAAAATGAATAAGATATGATTTTTGAAGTATAAAAAAACAAACATTAAAAGAGGGCTGATTTATGGATCAGTAGTAGAGTGTTGTGTAGTGTGTGCACTGAACAAGATTCAGTCTTTAGTACTGCAAAAACAAAACAATCAGATATGACAAAACCATCCAAAGGAAAGCTTACCATAATTATGAGTCCAAGAACACAGAAAGGAGGACCCTCACCAGATATCAGATGCAGAAATAATAGAATCATCCGAAAATATGAAAATCTTAGCCTATATCCACCTAGCACATCTACAGTCTAAAGCAAACAGACTATAGGTAAGGAGTGGGAATGTACATGAAATGTCCTTTCAACAAATGGTACTAGAACAACAATCCCGTGCAAAATAAAATGAACTGGCTCCTGCAGAATGCTACTGGGTTGTCTTCTGGTCCCCACATATACCTGTGCACACACATGCATTCACACTCATGAAAGGATGTTAAACATTATTCATCATTAATATGAAAATGAAAACAGTGAGATATCCTCATATACCTAAGGAAATGAGCAACAGACTGTGCATGTGGCTCCGATGGTACACTGCCTACTAAGCAGGCAGCTCTGGTTCTGTTCTAGCATCAAAACACACAAGAATGAATGAAGTAATATAAGACCTACTGTTGGTTGGATTTAGGAATCAGATGTGAATACACAATGGAAAACCTAGTATTATGAGCAGGGGTCTAATGCTAGAGACACTCCTAGGCATGTGCTCACCCCTATGTGTATCCTACAGACAAATACAATGAATCTACTAAAAATTACAAGTACACAATCCCTACTTTCCTGAGAACCAACTTCAGCATAAATTGAGAAATCACATGCATGTGAATGAAGGAGGAGGGGAGAAAGGAGGAGAGGGGAAAGGAGGAGGGAGGAAAAGAGAAGAGAGAAGATACAAATCTAACTTGGCTTCACATCTGGCTTGTTTGAAATTTATTACTTTGTTGAAGCCACAAATATCCTGGTTTTGTCTTGGATTGGAGATGGGAAGAGGTGAGTCTGAAAAGAATTCCTCATGCAGCTGCCAGTGTGGTGTGGGGCTGTGTTCCTATCCTTAGTGACAACCCAACTGGAACAGACACTATAGGAAGGGGGAAAAGTATAAGAACCCAGACCAGACTTCTCTTAGTTCACCATACCACAGCATCCCCTCATCTTCATGGTCACTGCAAGAAATAAATTGCTGTGATCCATTTCAGTGTGCTCTGAACTCAGAGATCAAAGAATTACATATTGAAACCAGGAGACCCTAAGCCACCCTCTCCTCTAATTGGTGGCTGTCAGTTTGTGAGGGAGGAAGAAAAGGAGAGGAGGGGAGGAGGGAACAGAGGAGAGGAGAGAGAGGGGAGAGGGGAAAGGAGAGAGAGGAAGAGGGGAGAGGGAAGAAAAGGGAGAGGGGAGGAGAGGGGAGAGAGGGGGAAAGAGGGAAGGGAGAGGGAGGGAGAGGGGAGGAGAGGGGAGAAGGGAAGACAGTGGAGGAGAGGGGGAGGAAGAGGGGACAGAGGGGAGAGAGGGAAGAAAGGAGAGGGAAGAGAGGGGAGAAGAAGGGAGAGGGGAAAGAGAAAGGAAAAGAGGGGAGAGGGGGAGAGGGAAAGGGGAAGAAGGGGAGAGGGAGAGGGAAGAGAAAGGAAAAGAGGGGAGAGGGGGAGAAGAGGGGGAGAGGAGGAGAAGAGGGGAGAGGGGAGAGAGGGGAGAGGGGAGAAAGAGGGGAGAGGGGAGAAGAGGGGAGAGGGGAGAGAGGGGAGGAGGGGGAAAGACTGAGACTCAAATGGAGATTCTTTGAGGACCCAACAGGTGTAATTTTTAAAAAGTAAAATAAGCCAGGCAGTGGTGACACACAACCTTGATCCCGTACTCTAGAGTCACAGGCAGGAGGAGGAGGTCAGCCTGGTCTACAGAGTAAGATCCAGGCAGCCAGGGCTACATTCTTGTCTCAAAAGCCAATTTAAAAAAAAAAAAAAATCACAGGTGGTGCATATGCTTTAATTTCAGCACTCAGGAGGCAGAGGCAGGTGTATCTCATTTGAAGCAGGCCAGTGCTACATAAAGAAAAAAAAAAAAAAAAAAGAGAGACAAAAGAAAGGCAGAAAGAAAACCAAAAAGAGAATAACAAATGTTTAAGAAGCATGAATTAGCATCCAGAAACCTCACCACATATCCTGCTGGTATTAAATCAGGGACAGTCACAACTCTCAACCCATCAAATTGATGATTTTGTTTACATATGCAGGTTGTTGGAAAAAGACATTCTTCACCTTCCATTTTTGTTTATTTAAAAAGGGTTTTGATTCCAGCGTTGGAGACCAAACTCAGGGCCTTGAGCAGGTTAGGCAAGTGGTGTTTACCACTAAGCTAAACCTTCAACCACAAAGGGAAAGGTTAAAGGCTAACTTTACCAGGTGAAACAAATTCCTCTCCAAGACTTCAGGTTCCAACATCTTCATCAGTAAGTTGGGTCAAAACAAATTCATTTTGTCTCTCCAGAACTTATTTTACACCATACCACACCCACACCACTCAGAGGAGCAGGGAATTCAGAGTATGCACGAACACACACATTTGTGCCAGAACCCCAAGTGTTTGAGGCACAGGCTGGAAGGGGTAAACAAATATTTAATATGAAAACACAGCCAGGCATAAAAAACGATTGCTATAAACATTAAATGGGGTTCGTTTGTTTGTTTCTTAAAGAAAGGGTTTCTCTCTATAGCCTTGGTTGTTCTGGAACTCATTCTGTAGACCAGCTGCCTCGAACTCAGAGATTCCCATGCCTCTCCTCCATGTGGAGAGATTAGAAGCATGCACCACCATTCTGGGCTACTTTAGCTTTGTTTGTTTTGAGTTGTTAGAGACAAGGTTTATTTGAGTCACCCTGGACTGTCCTGGAACTTGCTCTGTAGACCAGAAAAATCTATGATTTTGACTTTTTTTGCACCGTTATTTTATCTAATTTTGGTGCTGGGATCAAGGGCATGAGCCATCACACCAGGATAAACATTAAAATTTTTATGTTGCACAACAGTACCCTACTACTGTTAATTCCTTGACTTTGATATAGTATGGTTCTGAAAAACAGTATTTTTATTTTCAGAACACAAACCCTTTATTATTTGTGGTAACTATTACAGGTAAATTTGCAGGGGTCTCTTTTACAAAGTGACATAAAGTAAGTGGTTTAAAATGACACAAATTCAGTTACGGATATGAGTTGGTGAGTAGCATGCTTACTTAGTACGTACAAGAGCTCTGGGCTTTATCTCTAGCAACACAAAGAAAATCAGATGTGGTGGCACACACCTGCGGTACCAGAACCTGGGAGGTGAAAGCAGGTCGAGATCATCTGTAGTTAAACAGCGATTTCTCAGCTAGCCCACATTCCTTGAGACTGGCTCAAAAAAGCCAACCAACTCCAATAACATCAAGACCACTAAGCATCATATTGCCTCCCCTTTTCCAGGCAAGGGTCATCAGCTTCACACGCCCTCCCTCAAGGAACCCCTGGCCTGATCCTTCTGAGCCCCTGCTTTGCTGAAAATCTTTGTTGTCTTTTCCTTGCAGCTACTTAACTCCAGTATCTGCCTTGATTACCACATTGGATTTTCCTGGTGTTCCTCTCTCCACGTCGTTACCCTTAGAAATTTTAATTCAATCTACAATCTCTTTTTGCCACCTTTGGAGGTATTAGAGGTTAGGTATTTGGTATATTTGTTTCGCTCAGGGTCTACAACTCAACACTCCAGCTAACTGTGAAGACAGCTTTTTATTGTAATCCAAGCAACCTTGCCCAGGCATTTACCTAATAGCCAAGGGGAAAAATAATGTGAGTCTTTAAAAAGTGAACTCAGGTGAAGGGCTTAGACCCAAATACTGGATGTGTCCATACCTGCCTGCTTCTCTGTGTGTTCTCGGCCTCACACTCATGAATATGAATATAAATATATAAATATATCTCTACCCTTTACATTCTGAGATGCCCAACCCTCATGATGTCTACAGATTATTTATTTTCTCTTTGTATCTGGGAGGGTCTCTAGCCGCCAGCTAACAATCTCTTGTGATCAGTCTACTTACTTTGAAGTCGCAAAAAGTCAGATACAGTCGGAATGGTTGTCTATGGATCCAGCTGGAGCAAGTGTTGGAGGATTTGAACGAGTAATGATTTTTTTTCCTTTAAAAAATAAAAATAAAAGGTAAAATAGTTAAAGTATTGCTACGTGTCTTCGCTACCCTGCTAAAGAAAAGCCAAATAACCATGACAGAGGATACAAACTGGTTCTGGTGGGTGTAAATGTGAGGGAGGGAAAAGGGAAGACAAATGAAGGGCACACACCCCTCACTCAAATAACAAAGCAAATAAAAGCATACAACCGCAAAGAAGCAGAAGACAAGATTTGCTGACTCACTGCCCTAGGACTTCCAGCTTAGTCCTTTATATATGGCAGCTGGAAACTGGGTAGAAAAACTCTAAGGTGCTAAGTGATTGGCCAATGCATCATTCCCTCTATTGGTCGGGAGGCGGGGAGAGGAGATTGGTGAAAGAAAGGAAGGGTATGGTTGACGTTGGAGGTTGGGTGTGTGACTCTCAGCCCTCGCTCGGATCCTGGTATTCTACAGACTGCTGATGTTGCAGTGAATCTGGATAAAGGCTTCCTGATGAACTCCAGATAAGGGACCTACAAGGCTTCTGATTGTACAGATGGATCTCTTCATTCTCTTTGCATCTGGTTATTATAGTATGTGTGCCATCACTATATCACGTTTAAAAAGAGTGTATAAACAAGGTTAGGCAGTCTCTCTGTCTTTGTCCCCTGCCCCCATGTAGTTCAGCTGGAACTGAACCGGACTTTTCATGTGTCAGCCTCTTGAGTGCCAGGACTACAGGTGTGTACAACACTTATGGCTAAATTTCAAGTTCTAGCTATGATTACCAAGGCTATTCCCTTCCCTGGTTTAGGCTGCCCACCGTCAACTGCTATTTGAAAATATTAAGTGGGGGAGGGGCCAGCACTGAGAAGGCTCAGCTAGTTGTACTTGACATCAAGCCTTGAAGACCTGAGTTCATGGTAGAAGGAGAAATTTACTCCTGTAAGTTGTCCACTGATTCATTCACTCACGTACACACAATATATAGAAGGACAAATAAATGTAATAAATACTTTAAAAGTTAAGTGATAAATCCCCAAAATAAAGAACTCAATATTATTAAATAAGTTTTACTGTATATAATTAATATTACTCTATTTTATATGTTATTAATTATAAGTTATATTATGTCATTAATAATTTGCTATGCTTAATGCATAGATTATACTTCTGTAGGTGAATATACGAAAAATGTACAGGATCTATTCTATCTGAGTCTCACACATCCACTGGACAGCTTCAAATGGACATAGATGATCAATGTAAGTAACTGTAAATACAATACAATACAAACACACACACACACACAATATATGTATATATATATTTACACACATATAAATATATATGTACATTGGGAACATGTCCAGTTTTTATATTGAATTTGTATTGATCAAACTGGCCTTATATCTTTTTTTTTTTATTTGTAATCATGGCTAGCTGGATGTGGAACTCAAGCATGGTCCCTGAGCGTGTCTGACAACTGCTCCAGCACTGAACTAGAGCTCTACCCTGTCCACTATCCAGTGTGCTCTACTGTTTTCATTGTAGTGCCATACCCCAGCCAACCCCCACCCCCAGTAAAAATCAAAAAAAGAAACTGCTGCTTCTGAACCCAAGTACCAGAGTTTGATCCTGGGGATTCTCTTTAAGAAGAGAACTAATTCTCCTGAGTTGTCCTCTGACCTCCACACATAGATATGGAGACATGCACGCATGTGTGTGCACCTGTATACACACCCCCACACACAATTAAAATAACAAAGGTATCATCTTAAATAAACTTTTCATCATCAAGATTTTGCTGCTTCAGTTGTGGACTGCTTGATGGTTTTTGTTTTTTCTAGTTTTTAAAGTCCTGGGAATACAGAGAGATATTATATCTTTTATTCTACCGAGAAGACCGTCATTTTTTCCTTTGTGGTGCATGATGGGAGGAGTCACAGTCACCAGTGATACTCAGAACACTTGACTGATTTCAGCAGACAGCTGCAGATGGGACAGGTCCTTGGTGATGGTTATAGATGCCAGGTGATTCTAGAATGCTGAATCCTGGGTTAAGGATCTAGAACAGTGTTCTCAACCTTACTGATGCTTCTGTCTTTTCATGCTCATGTTCTCCATGTTGTGGTGACCCCCAGCCATAAGAGAATTTTCCTTCCTACTTCATAACTGCAACTTTTCTATTTTTATGAATCATAATCTGTTAGGCTGGATATCTGATATGGTGAAAAGCAGTTCCACCAATCACACACGAGGGATTGAAAGGAGCAGAGGAAAAGGTATGTTGAATGGATTAAAGAGTAAAATGATGTAATTATATTTTGATTTAAAAATAGTTAAGAGAATGAAAAGACAAAGGAGAAATTTTTGCAAATTGAATATGGTTTTCAATTAAAAATTATATACAGATTATCTAAAGTATTCTCAAAACCTAATTTTCAAACACTCACATTTAAAACTAAGTAAAAATTTTACCAAGGTGTGGTGGCATATGCCTTTAATGCCAGACATTTGGAAGACAGGGGGAGGCTGATCTCTATGAGTCCAAGGCCAGCCTAGTCTACATACCATGTCTTAGGCCTGCTAGGGTTAAATAGTAGGACCTAGTCTCAAAAACATTTTTTGAATAGATATTTATCAAAAAAGATACAAGTCAAGCATATTAAAACATACCCAACATCATTAGAAAAATGAAAACCATAGTGCCACAGATTTCTCTATCTATGACAGTAGATAGAATACAAGAATCCCGTAATGGGGTGGGGGAAATGACTAGCTGTTAAAAAGTAGTTGCCAGCCAAGTGAGAAACCTCAGGACTCATGTAAAAGCTGAGCTTGGGAGCCCTGAGCTGTACCCTCAGTACTCCTACCATGGCAATAGTAGGAAAGACAAGAGAATTATCAGAAGCTCATGGACCAGCTAACCTGGCAGTCACCAAGCTATTGAAGAGGAGACCCAGTATCAAACAAGAGGGAAGCAGGAACTTGAACCTGAGATCATCCTCTTATTTCCATAGGTTCAGTGCGTTTTCTTTCTCTCTCTCTTCTCCTCTTCTCTCTCTTCTCTCTCTCTCTCTCTCTCCTCTCCTCTCTCTCTCTCTCTCTCTCTCTCTCTCTCTCTCTCTCTCTTACAAACTGATGCCATGACTACTCCATGATATGGTAAAGAGAAAGTTTTTTTATGGCAGCTATGAGAGAAGAGCCAGAGACATCTGGAACATTCCAGAATTTAGAGAGAAAGAAGACTGAACATGGCCAGCAGACTCGATCTGACCATGAGAGAAGCAGAAGCAGAGAGATAAAAGAACATAGAGGAAGAGTGCCAGAGAGCAGAGAGAGAGGGAAGAGAGAGACTAGGAAAGGCCATAGTTGAAAGAGCAGGTTTATATTGAGGATGAGTCGCTGGAGAGAGAAGCCCATGAGCTGGGGGTGTTTAGGGTAAGGGAGGAAGTGAGAATGGCATGCACCTTGAAATATGTAACACCCAGGAAGTCTGAAGGTCAGCATGCACTTTGGTATGCTAATAGGCTCCACTGATGGCCATTTGTCCCTGCTGCACTTTGGAATTTGGAAACACGGAGTTTCCTTTAGATCTGACCTATCTGTCTCTCTGTCTGTCTCTGTCTCTCTGTGTGTCTCTCTCTCTTTCCTTTTTTAACTAAATACAAACATTTGAGGATTCCTCATATTTATGAGAGTGTGGAGGAATTTGCAATCTCACAGATTTAAACAATACAGTCAACTCGAGTTCACAATCTCTTAAAAATCAAGCATATTTCTACCCCCATGATCCAGCAGTTCCATTTCTAGGTATTTAGAGACAAATGAAAGCATATGTTGCAATGAAGACTAGTATACAATGATGACCAGCTTTACTAGCAGTTGATCAAAACTGTAAAACAGATGTCTATACTCTGAAGTAGTCACACAATGGAAAATTCCTGAGCAATAAAACAGCGCTGTTTTTTTTTTGTTTTGTTTTGTTTTTTGTTTTTTTAAAAAAAGGAATGGTTAGTACATATACCACATATATGTTGAAAGAGTTTTAAAATGGTTACACTGAGAAAATGAATGTCTCCTATGAGTCTATTTAAATAAAAATGTCTAAATGCAAATAACAAATACAGAGGAAAAGCAGTTAAATGAATTAAACAAATACAGTCTGAAAACTTTCTGATATTATGAATAATTTCAGTCAAATAATTATCTCACTAGGAACCTTGAATAAGAAAAAAAAATAACACTCTCATACCCTCATATCCAAGCTAATAGATTCCAAAGGGAAAGAGAAAACCTTGAAAGTACTTATTTATTTTATATTACTGTTTTAGTACGTTGGTATTTTGCGTACATGTACATCTATGAGAGGGCATCCCATAACCAGAACTAGAACCCAGAACTAGAGTTACAAACAGTTGTGAGCTGCCCTGCGTGGTGCTGGGAATTGAACCAGGTTTTCTAGAAGAACAGCCAGTGCTATTAACTGCTGCCCCAACTCTTCAACCCACTAATTCTTTGATGTATATACAATTTTAGCCATGCTCCTTTGCTGATGCCCCAGAGTCCAAGTAATCTCTGTCTTCATTTCTTTACTTTTAACCATCCATTTCCATATTTTTCCCTTCATTTCAGTTTAGCTAGACTTATAACATTGATGTTTTAAAATATTTTGAATTTATGTTTGTTCATTGCCTATTTATATTTACTTGAAAATCATTTCAAGAAAGTCTCTCATGTGGTCTTGAGCTCTCTGCACAGCTGAAGATGACTTTGAACTCCTGATTAGCCTTCCTCCCATTAAGTGCTAGATTGTATTTATATCACCACCCCTGGGATTGCAGATGATGTACACCACTACCACCTTGTCTATGTAACACTTCAGACTTGAATTCAGGACCTCTTGCATACTGGGCAAGCACTCTACTGAGCTGTACCCCAAGTGCTCAGTTTTTATTTTACCTATTCACTATTAATATTTCTTTCTTATATTTGTTCATTTAGTCATGTATATTCTTTTGTTATTAAAATAATTTTCATTGTGTACATCCATTGTATATATCCTTCTTGTGGAGTGGGACTTAAGTCAAATCAGATACTGATTGGTTACTCCTACAAACTTTGTGAGACCATTGCACTAGCATATCTTGCAGGCATAGCATTATTGTGAGATCAGAGAGGGTTTGTGGCTTACTTGGTGTTTACGTTTTTCTTTTGGTAGCATGCAGAGTGACTTCCTACACTAAAGACAATGGAACACTGGGTGAAGGCTCTATGAACACATCAGCTTGACTTCTCCATGTTCATTAGTTGCATAGGTATTGTTTTTTGGCAATGGGCCTTGCTGTCAGTTTGTGGAGAGCAGGCTATAGTCCTGCAACAGCCTACCTAGATTGTTTGGGGATTCCTTTGGGACAGCTCTGGACAGCAATCAATATATGTACCTTTATCCCAGGACTGGAAACTTCATTTGGTGATAGGAGCCAGTTGGGGCTCTGTCTCTTCCATCATTTGGTGATTTCTTTTAGATCAGTTTGTATATGTATATATGTTAGGAAACTTCTAATGTATTAGGTGTCCATACTACCCCTCAAATGGCCTTATGTTGTTCTCTCTCCCCTCTACTTCTCCACTTGAACTTCCCATTCTAGTCCCCCATTAATCCATAACTATCTATTTCATATTCTTTTCCTAACCAGATCTGGAAACAGTCCTCAGTCTCTTACTTCATACCAAATTTTTGTAGTTCATCTGACTGTAGCTCTTTGATCATTGACTTAACAGCTAATATCCACATATAGCGAAATACATATCATATTTGTATTTCTGCTTGTGTTACCACAATCATTATGAATTTTTAGTACTACCCATTTACCTGTTAGTTTCATGACAGTTTTTTTTTAATTAATTTTTCACATTTGCTGCCAGAGGAAGCCTCACTAATGACAACTGACAAGATACCCAACTATGAATATTTCAGAATAATGATAGGAATCATTTTGTTATTGTTGTTGTTGTCGTTGTTATTAGCCTGTTGTGTTACTCTAGTTCTCTGGGCAATCTAGTCTCTGGTTCCTGGACATCCAGGCAATGTTGGCTGTGGGCTCCTATCATAGCATGGACCTCAAATTAAACCAAACATTAGTTGGCCAAACCCACAAGTTCTGTGTTACCATTGGTCTATCACATTTTGAAGGAATGTCACTTTTTTTGTTATTAGTGGTTGAATAATACTTCATTGTGTAAATGTTCCATGTTTTCTTTATCCATTCTTCTGTTGAGGGACTTCTAGGTTGTTTCCATTTCTGTCATTATGAATAGAGCAGCAATGAACTTTGTGGAGCAAGGGTCTCTGAGTTAAGATGAAGTATTCTGTGGATATATGCCCAAGAGCGCTATAGCTGAATATTAAGATAGATCTATTCTTATCTTACTGAGGAACTGCACTCCGATTTCACAGTGACTGTACAAGTTTGCATACAACCAATAATGGATTAATGTTTCCTTACTCCACATGGTTGTCAGCATGAGCTGTCCCTAGTTTTCTTATTCTTGCAGGTGTAAGATGAAATCTTGAATGGTACTTCTGTGATGGCTAAGAATGTTTAGCATTTAATTTCGTGTATATCTTCGTGGCTTTTTATACTCTGTTCTTATCTTTTGAGGGTGCATTACTCACATTTGGTGACTGGTGAACATCAATCCCTTCACTTCTCTGTGCTTTCCATCTTTTGGACCATTTGTTTTATGAATCATTACTCTGTTATACCCAGATTCAGTTTGGTCTGAATAAGGAATAAAACTTCATTATCTTATTATAAGTATTTTAATGATCTGTTTTGCTTCACATCTACCTTTTAATTACACATTATGCTCAATACAGAAAGAAGTGAGGAACACCTTCTCTTTTCAAGACAAAGTAAAATGACTTTCCTAAAAAATGTAAATGAGATGATATAGACTTCTTTTTTGGATTACACTATTTTCTTTTTTTTGTTGGATATTTTATTCATTTACATTTCAAATGTCATCCCCTTCCCCCATTTCCCCTCCCTAGAAACCCCCTATCCTATCCCTCCTCCTCCTTTTTGCTTTTATACCATTTTAATTACATGCAAGTATTAAAGTCAGTTCTAGGTTGAGGAACTAGCAATACAATAGATGCAAATAGTCAAGGAACAAGCAAGACAAGAAACAAAAGTCAAAGAACAAGCAAGGCATAAACACATTCCTGTGATCACTGTTTCTAAGGGCTTATCAGGATGAACCAAAATATCCGAGCAAACTTCCTTGTCCTAGCCCAAAGTTATTTTCATATCTGAAGCCTACTTCTTGTTGTTAGCATTCTAGTCTGAACTCCACCCCACAGTTACCTGGCTACAACCAGATATGCTACTTCCCACAGTTACCTGGCAACAGCCAGGTAGGCCTGGCCCTACTATAAAAGGTGCTGCTTGCCCCCTCCTTTCTTTCTATTGATCTCTTGCTCTCTCTTGCCTCTTGCTTCTCTCTGTCCTCTCTCCCCTTCCCCCTTCCTACCTCCTCTCTCCACATGCTCATGACTGGACTCTACTTTCCTCTCCTCTCCTCTCTCCTCCCCTCCCCTTCTCCTCCCCTCTCCTCTCCTCCTCCCTTCCCCTCTCTCTCTCCTTTCTCTTCTCTCTCTCTCTCTCTCTCTCTCTCTCTCTCTTCTCTCTCTCTCTCTCTGCCTCTCTACCCTCCTGGCTCCCCTCCCCATACCCTGAATAAACTATTTTATACTATACTGGGGTTGACTGGTCCCTCCAGGGGAATAGATACTCTGCATGGGCCCCTGAGACATCCACTTTCGCCATAACTCTCCACACACCCACAGAACATTTCTCTTTATCTCTTTATCTTTTTATAAACATACCATTTGTTCTGGCCTAAGATTTAGATTCCTGCCTGAATGCTTCTTTGTCTTAGCCTACATTTAGATTCCTGCCTAAAATTATTTCTTTGTTCTAGCCTAATGTTAGATTTCGGCCTGAAGCCCACTTCCTTGTCCTTGGCCAATGTCATATTCCTGCCAAGCAGCCCATTTCCTTGTCCTTGACCCATGTCAGATTCTTGCCAAGCAGCCCTAAAAACTCTCCTCCTCTCACCCTTTTTTATTTCACAAACAAGACTGAGCCTGTCTTAGGTCATTCTGCCAAGAATGCCTTCCTTACCCATCTTGGAATATGCATTAATGAAAGGCCCCCAGATGGGGAGACCCTCACTCAAGAGATTACGACCACCCAATGACTCACAAGACCGATCTTGATGCAACCAGCATGAAGGTTTAATGATTCCAGTATACTGGGGTTCCCTCACATGTAAGCAAGAAGAGACAACCCCAAGTTCAAGCTAAGAATAGCTTTTATAGGGTCTAGGGGTTAGAACAGAGAAACAGTGACTAGGCACAATATGATTGGCAGAACAGTGTGACTTTTAAACTGATTGGTCTTTGGGGAATGAGGTGACAAGGACCTCCCTTGTCTGTCTATGTGCTCTGGCCCTTCCTCACCCACAGGTGGGTTCCCTCCCCCATGGTCTGAGGGATAATAATCAGCCTCTCCCTTCCTCCCTGAATGTTAATCCAGCAAGTGTCTCTGAGGAATGTGCCCCTCCCAGAATGTGTACTGGGACAGTGAGATTCTTTTAAATCTTAAATTCAAACTGAGACCGAAAATCTTACATTATCAAAGGCAGTGCACTTCTGTCTTAGGTTGATAAGGCTTCTGTGCGAATCTTATGTGTCCTTGGCTTGCCAGCCTGTTAATTTAATAACTCTGTCTATGGGTCCATTTTATTTCAAGTCATTGCTTTGACTGCCAACATATTGATGTTTTTAAAGACAAACTTTAACACGATGGGCAGGAATAAAAGTATTCCAGGATAAAAAGGGCTAGCATGATCAAGCTATATATGCCATTCTTGAAGCTTGACCAAAATAGATATACTGATCTCAGGCCATGGGTAATTTTATCAGCAGTATCTGCAGCACAAAGCTCAGGAGAGCAGCACTCTTTAAATTCATAAGCTTACTATGAAAACATCCAGAGAGGTGTTAGAATTATGCCAAATACATTGCAAGTGTCTTTAAACTTTTTCCCAATTATAATGACTACCACTGTAAATTTTAGAACTAACATGAATCCAATGGTATTTGGCATGACACTCAAGATGGCTCCTTACCCTTAAATTCTGAAACTTTTTCCAGTAATTGGGAATAGGATAAAGAGCATCAAATCTGTTCTTCCAAATGCCTATCTAAATCCTCTTGTATAGTAAACCATTAGTAACATTTTTTGCTAAATGATTAATAAAAGTAGCTGTCTTAACTTCTTGTGTCAAAGCAATTGCAGAAGCAGTGGTGCTAGCAATTAATGTAATTAAAGTTGTTATATCAGCAATAATCAGCCCACTACCGTCTTACTTCTGCTTAAAGCCTAATTCACTTCTTCCAGTACTTGCAAGCCTTTTTCAGAAGACCAAGGTTCTGTAATACTCAGGGCAATAAAAAAAAAGCTGATTGATAACCTCAGTAACTGACAAGCAGTTCACACACTAACACAATTAGAAGTTACAATCAAGCAACTTACATTAATACTGTCAAAAAATTTTAAATGACAAAAAACCCATT
>JAJTUV010004634.1:0-15931 GCA_021653895.1 Mastomys natalensis
ATGGGTAGTTTAGGGGGTCATCGTCCCGGTTCGAGGCGTCCCCAACCCTTGTGACATCCAAACTTACCTGAAAAGCAGTTTCCAAAACCTCTGCGTCAACCTTACTATCGCAAAGGGGGTCCAACCAAGAGAACATTGGGTAATAAAGGGCCCAAATTTTTGATTTTGGCAAAGCAACAAAAACAAAATAGAGAAAAGGTAGGGAAAGGGCCGGGGGGGGGTTAGAATTGGGCCCCATAGGCACTGGCCGGGGCTGTGCACCCACAAAGGTTAAAGTCACCCCTATCCATAGTGTATAGGTCAAAAAGGGTCTATCCCTCATTTTCCTTTTCTCCGTCTGGGACGCCGGGCTGGAGATTTCCGAGTCAATCTCCCCCCCTCCCAGATGGGTTTTTTGGTCCCCGGAAAGACCAAACAAAAACCTCGTGCCCTTAAAAGGGACGGGATCCGGGGGGCCCCGCCATATGTTTGTTATAATTTTCTTTTTCCCTTTTCTTTTTTCTGGCGGAGGGCGAGGTGATTATGATGCCTGTCAGCAGCAGATGACCCTGGCATCCAAAATTTAGGAAATTTAAGGTAAATAGTGCTAAGGGTAGTCTATGCTTTGGGGGTAAGGCCGTGCCTATTCCCTCTTTTGTTTTTTAAAGGGATTTTTGACTCGGTTCTCGTTCCAATGCCCTGCCCCTGGGGGGGTAGGGGGTCCATGAGTAGTGAGACTTTTCCCGCGTTGGGAAAAAAAGGAAGAAATGTCTTTTTGGGGGGCACTGATTTTTTAAAGTTCCCTGGCGGTCTGATTTAAAGCAAGCCCCTGCAGCGGGGGTCCGGGCCTTTACCCTTAGAAAAACTGAAATAACGGAAAGGCTGCCAACCCAAAAGATTTGGGGACGGGGGTTTCCAAACCAATCTCCCTAAAAGGGCCTTACCCAAAGCCTGAAACCCCCCTTTGCTTTTCCCGGGGGTGATGGCCACCCTTTCCTCTTTGGTGCTCGTTTCAAACACCAATTGCTCATCGGGCCAGGGCGTATCGGGATCCCCAAAATATTTTCCCGCGGTTTCCCATCAGGCGAGCCCCTTTATTCGGAGAAAGGCTCAGTAGGCCCCCTGGAGGATTTTTGTTAAATTCCCAGAAACTTCTTCCCCCTATTGGGTAGAGCCTTCCGGGGCTCTAACACCATGGAAACCTAATTTTGGGCCGTACACCGCTGGGGGGTATGTTTCCCGGTTACCTCCCCATTGCCCCTTGACCTGGGAAACATATCCAGGTTCCATAAGGCTTCCTGCGGCGGAAATTTGGTTTGGGCCTGTTTTTGAGCTTTAACCCACTGAAATTTAGTTTCCAATCAAGATATTCCCCCATATTTTTAAGCGGGCTTTCACAGTACTTACCCAATCAGATGGTGCCCAGGGCCCGGGTGTCGCAACCTTTCTATAAAGGATTGCGTTGGGGAACCCCTTTAACCCGAAAGTCCTGTTGATTCTGAAAGTTTTTTTTAAACATTTGATTCCAAGTGTTTCAGGGAAAATCTTTGTTGATTTGGGGATTTTTCAAAAAAGGGGAAAGGGCCCCATACGCGTTTCCTTTCCAAAAGTCTCAGGGCAAAAACGATTGAGCCCCGGAGCCCCTGGGGGGGCCCCCCCCGGGGAACCTCCGCATAGGGTGGGGGCCTAGGGGCGGGCAGTGGGCGTCCCCCGGCGGGGGTTTAAAAAAGCTTCTCCGCCCCATTTTTGGGCCTTTCCCCCCCGGCCTAGGGGGGGTTTCCACAGACCCCTTTAAAACTGATGGGTTTTCTCTAATCCTCCTCCATCTTTTCTAAATTTTTTTTTCCCGCCATCTTTTTTCAAAAGTTCCCCCTTCCTCCTCATCTGAGCAAATTCGGAGTGGAGGAAACTCTGTCTCTAAATCTTTTAAGCAGGATAAATGTTGGGGGCCCCCTTTTTTCGCCCTTTGTCTTTTTTCATTTAGTCCTGGACAATGAAAATTTTTAAAACAAAAAACAAAACTAAATACTGGGAAAAAACAAAATTAACAAACACCCGGGACCGACCCACACCGGGGTTTTCAAAAACACAAACGGGAATATTTCAAAGGGGTTTCCCCGTGATTAAATTCCCACTTTCCCAGGGGACCTATGCCCATGGATTTTTATGACGCCCCCCTTTAAAACCGCGGACCTTGTACGGCCCAATTACGGGAAACTTTCTTTTGGACCCGTTTTTTTTCCTGCGGACCTTGGGAGGGCCCTATCCACCGGGGGCATTTTCTTTTGAGGGCCCCTTTTTTAAACCGCGGAATTTTGTGAGGGCCCCTACTCACTGGGCACTTTCTGTAACAATAAACATACCTGACGCGTTCCTACTGCTGATTTCCTGAATCCCCGAAGGCGAACCCTAAATTCCCCTTTAAGGGCCCCCTATGTCCCCGCCCGCCGGGCCACAAGAAAAGACGTGACACGGTCGGATCCTTCTCAGCGGGTTTATTCCAGGAACGGCTCTTATTAGGGCCCGGGGAAACGGGACAAAGGGACTGGGAAGGATGTTGGCCGGGGCCCGGCCCGGGGAAAGGGGGAAGGGAAAGGGCAAGGGAAGGGCGGGGAAAAGGAAAGGGGGAAGGGGAAGCAAAAGCAAAAGGGGGCCCAAAAGGGAGGCCAAAAAGGGCCCGCAGCAGCAAGGGAGCTGTTATTAGCTCCCCAAAGACGCGCTGGGTGACGTGTCCTCCCCAGGTTGGGTTTAAAAATGGCCAATACCTAAATCATGACCCCGAAGGGGGGGCCGAGGCCGCCCGCATGTCAAAGGACTTTTTCCCCATTTCGGCTGGCCACTTTTGGAACCCAAAAGCGGGCCGGCCTTGTCGGGTGTAGTCAAAATGATTTGGGAAAACTGTAAACCGGCTGCCTACAATGTCCCCACCACTGCCTTTCCTTTTTTTCTTCCATTCTCTCCCCCTTTTCTCTCTTTTTTTTCTTTTTTTTTTTTTCTTTTTTCTCCCTTTTTTTTCTTTTTCCCTTCCCTTCCCTTCCCTTTCCCTTCCTTCTTTTTTTTTTCCCTTTCCCTTTTTTTTCCTTTCCCTTTCCCTTTTTTCTTTTTTTTCTTTTTTTTTTCCCTTTCTTTTTTTTCTTTTTTTTCCCTTTTTTTTCTTTTTCTTTTTTTTTCTTTTTTTCCCTTTCTTTCTTTTTTGTTTTGGTCACTGTGCCTGTGTAGAGATTGGGGACAACTTTGGGATCATTTTTCTTTTTCCCCTTGTGGGATGAATTTGGGGTTCGTCAGACCTTGCGGGCTTCCCCCCAAACCCAACTCTCCACCCGGGTTTTTCCAAAAAGGGGTTGCCCCTTATTTTTTTTTTAAAAGTTTGCCTTAAAAATTGGTTTTGTTAGTAAATTGTGGTTCACATAGATCCAGGGTGTCACTGTATACCCCAAACTGGGTCGGGGAAATTTTCTTCCTAATCCCCCTTTCCTCACACTCAAAGGGCGGGGATTACTTGTGTGTGGGGGTTTTCTTTATTTTTCCCATCAAGCAGGAGTTTTTTTTTTTGGCTTGTGATTTGGGGTTATACTGTTTTTCCTTTTCTAAACCTTTGGTGGGTGGGTTTTTGGGAAAAATTTTTGGGTGGCCCTTGGAACTCACTATGTAGCCAAGTCTGACTCTGAGTTTCCTTTCTCTGCCTCCGGGGGTGCTATTTTTTATTCATAGGCAACTTTACACCACCAAGCCTTTTTATAACATCTCTTTGAAAAAATAAGTTTTAAAAAACTTTTTAAAAAAATTTTTCCCCCCAAGGACCAAAATCTTCTTTTTCCTTTTAAATCCCATTCTGTACTTCAGGATGCCTGATAAATTTTCCAATTTGCACTGGCAAAGCCATGAACCCCCCAAGGTCAGTGGGAGAAAAAATGCTATATAGACTGGGCAAACAGCTGAAAGGGTTTCACGGGTCGGGGGCTGGGGATGGTGAAGTGCCCCCCTTTTGCATGTTTGGAGCGGGTAGTAAAAAGTTTCAAAGGTTTTAAACAATAGAAGAAAAGAGTAAAGCCCCAATCCAAAGTCAAGTTGATTTCTAACCTTTTGAAAAAAAATTATGTTTTATATGCCCTGTCTATAGAGTTGTCCATTTTTGTGGAGATGTTTTTAAAGGGCCAAAGGGGTTTAACCTTTTCCTCGGAACTAGATTTAGATTTGGTTTTGTGAGCCCCCTGTTTTTGATTTGTGGACCCAAAAATCTTGTTTCCTGAAAAAAGCAATACATGCTTTTAATGCGGCCTTTTCTCCAGCCCCTTTTAAAATTTGTTTTTATTGTAGGGGAAAGATTAAATTTGGGGGGGCCCTCCCCCTGCTAGGCAACCCTTCTTCCACAAACTATACCCCAGCCCCCCCCCCTCAAAATGAAAAAGGTAGGGGTTTGGAAAAATGACATATACCCGTGCCCAGGGAGTTCATTGGGAACACAAATTGCTTCCACTGGGGACGGACTTTTGTACTGACGGGAGCTCATAACTGGGGCCCGGGCTGATTGGCCAGAGGGGCCCTGAGTTTTCCCCGTTCCCCCCCTCGGGGCTGAGATTCCCGTGAAATCTCACCTTACCTGGGTTTGGGTAAAAAATTTTCAAGCCCCCCTATTTAGAAACGCAAGTACTTTACCTTTAAAATCTTATCCCCCTCTCCCGCCTCCCACCCTGTTTGCACATTTTCACTTTCTAAAAGGAAAAAGGGGCCTTTCCCGGGGTTTCATGTTGTTGCTCCTTTACAGACCCTGAGTAACCCTGGGGACTCAGTAGATGCTTCGGGTGTGAAACCATGGATAAAATGCCCCAGGGCCCCTTTCCTTAGGTCAGAAAAAGAAAACGAATCCAAAAGTCAGGTTTCCAAAAAAACAGAAAAAAATAAACGGGTCCGTGGGGAGAACCTAAAGCACACAACTTCACGCCCCCCCCTTTTGGCCGCAGCAATAAAGGGTATTTGGGTACCCCTGGGTCTGAAAAATGCGGTGCGTACACACGATTTCCCCCCCCGGGGGACCTTTGGTCCTTTGTAATAAATGTCCCAAATTTTCGTGCACTTTAACTTCAGAAACGAGTGGGCTTACCCTTTTCTGGTTTTTTTTCCCTTTCCCCTTTTTACTGAGGATTTTTTTTAAGGGCCTTTGCAAAAATCCCTTTTGTTTTGTTGGGGTTTTGGGTTTTTTGCTTTTTTGTAATTTTAAAATCCGGGCCCCAAGATCGGGTTCCCTGGGGGATTTTTAACTTTTCAAGGGGGTGCAATTTTCCTTGCCCCTTAATTACAACTTTTGGTTAATAAAGTGCCTACTTGTGTGGGCAAAGGGAAGTGGGGTGGGGTTTTCATTTTCCGGGGGTTTGGGGGTCAAGGCAGGGATCTGGGGGAGGAGAGCAGGAAGTAAAGAGAGGAAAAAACACCATGGGGATTGAATCAGGGAAAAAAGGGCCCTAGGGGCGGGATTTTTGGAGTAAAAGCCCCCCGTGGAACATGGAAAATCACATCGCAGATTTTTGACAGGGAAGTAGAAAAAATAGAAATAGAGGGGTGATTTGGCCAGCTCTAGTGCTATTAATTTTAAATTTATAAATAAAAAAGGGGTTTTCTGTGTTTTTTTTGAGAACGAAGTGATAAAAAGGGTTAAAAAGGGAATCAAAGGGGGGGTAAAAACCCCTTTATTACTACTCAAGTTCGGGGTTGGCGATTTCTACAAAAAGTGTCCAAGCTGAAAAATTCTGGGGGATTTTTTTTTTCCCTTTTTGTTATTTTTGTAAATATTTTTCCCCAAAATTGCTTTAAGCAAAAGCTTAGACTTTGTAGGCCAACGGGCCTTGAACTTGGGATCCTATGCTGAGCTCCTGAGGAGCTGGGTTTATAAAAACCTGAGCTGCGGGGACTAGCTTCTGGATTTTTCTTCTTTCAGTGTCACATTCAAGCCCCTGAACCGAGTTGCAGCCCCAGGTTCAGCCTCCCCCCCCTTCCCCTTTAAGGTTTTTCATTTGGGCCTTCCTGCATTCTTTTCCCCAGAGCCACAGTGGGAATTAATCTTGGGATGGACCCTTTAGCAGCAATGGCAAGTAACTGGCTTTCCTTTTTGGGAGAAGACCCCACTGTCCCCTTCTGGAGCACCCAAAAACTTCCTTCGGGGGAAACACCGCGGGAAAGAGAGCCAATGTGGAGGGTGGGGGAAACCCTGCCACCTTTTGGTTTTAGCCCTGGGCTGAGGGGGGACAGGACAGGGGCCCCAGGCTTGCCCGCAAAAATTTCCCCTTTGTGGCTGTGGCCTTCGGGAAAAACCCGTTGGGGGTTTTTGGGGAGGGGTAAGGAAATCTAAATAAAAAAAACATTCAGCCGTATTGGGGCCCCTGGACCCCTTGGGGGCTCCGCTCTAAAAAGGAAGCAGGACAGAAAATCAAATTTCCACCCTGGAGGGTTTCCAAAAATCTAATTGCCAAATTTTTTTGGGAAACTCTTATGATTCTTTTTTTTGGTTTTTTCGAGACCCGGGGTTTTTCTCTGCAGCCGGGGTGTCCCGGGAACTCACTCTGTAGGGCCGGGTAGCCCCGAAATCAGAAATCCGCCTGCCTTGCCCCCCAAGGGCTGGGGTTTAAAAAGGGGCCCACCACTGCCCCGCTTTTTTATGATTAAGCTCTGAAATAGTTTAAAAACGTGAGGGTTTTGCTTTCTTTTTCCTTTGTATTTTTCGGACTTTAAACTCGGCGTCACAACAGCATGAGCTTCGCCCCAACCCCTCCCGTTCTTTTAGGTTTAAAGGGCCCCGAGCCTTGCTATGTTTCCCCCGCTAAGTAAAGCAGCTTTGGGGGCCCGAACTTGTGATCTCTCGTCCCATCTCCCCCGTATTGGGATTGGGTGTGGCCTTTTGTCCCCTTTTTTTCAGGGAAAAAAGAAGCAAAAAATCTGTTTACCTTTGGCAGAGCATCGCAGCAAAGAGAATAAATGTGCTGTGTGGCCGGGGTGTTAAAAACCCTTGGGTTTTTTTTGGGGTTACTTACAGGACATTTTTTAAAAGGATCTTTTAAAAAAATGTGGGAGCTCTTGGGGGTGGAAAACGTAGAAAGCCCCCTTTTTTTTGGATGATGGTGACTCGTCCCAGTTGGGTTGGGCTGCTATTGGGGTTTTTTGCAGTCCATCAGAGAGTCCTCTCTTCTTTCCATTGTCTCTTTTTCTTTAACCCTTTTGGGGGGGGGCCCCTTATAAGTGTTTAACTTCTTTGCTTCCCGCTCCCCAAGTTCAAAAAACCCTCTCATTTAAAGGGGGGATATTTTTTAAGTTTAGTGGGTTTGGGTCAAAACCCCGGGCCTCCCACTGGACACATTGTCGTCCTTGAAAATTTTTTTGTGTTGGGGTGGGGCGGAAACAAGGAAAAAGAAGTTGGTTTTTTTTCCTTCTGCATGAGTTATTGGGGAGCTCAAGGTTTCATTAGCCTTGGAAATCACCTTACCAAATTTTAGGCCCCCTAAAAATTTTTTGCCAAAAAAAAATTTGAGGGGCTGGAGGAAGGCTTAGGGGGAAAAACACTTCTGCCTTTCCGGAAAACCCCAAAAATTCAAATTTTCCCACACCCACCTTTTTGGGGAGGGCCCCAAAAAAAACGTTTAAAACCCCAAAATCAAAAAGGGAAGAGTTTCAACTGGGCCCCAAGGGAAAAATGGGCTTCCCCTTTGGTACAAAAAATTTACACAAAACTTCCCGGTTTGTTCCCTTACAAAACATTTTTTTAAAAGGGTTTGGGGGCCCGGGAATTCAAAACGGGGTTTAAAAAAAAACCCTTGGGGGGCGAGGCGGGATTTCTTAAAAGGGGGCCAAACCCTTCCAAAGGTAAATTTAAAAGGCACCAAAGGGCTAACAAAAACCCTTCTTAAAAACCCAAAAAAAAAAAAAAAAAAATTTTTGAAAAAAAACAAAAAAAAACTGTTTAACTATTGGGAAAAGGGAAATTTTTTTTTTTTTCTAGAATTCTAACCCTCCTCTGCCAGGGGGGAAAATAACCTTTTGGGTTCTTTAAACTTTGTTTTTGGCGGAAAAAGGGGCAAATCCGTGTTTAATACCGCGGGAGAGTGGGGCCCCATACTTCAAGCCAAAACCCCAAGGGAACCCAAAAAAACCCCAAAAAACAAAATTATAATGGGGTTCTACAAAAAAAGGGGAACAAACCCTTCCCGGTTTTTCTTGAAACCCCTGAAAAAAGGGTTTTGTAAGGGTTTTTTTTCCCCTTTTTTGAAAAGGAAAATTTTTAAAGATGTTTTTTTTAAAATTGGCCAGGCCTCTGCCCCGGGAGGGAAAGGGGGGTTTTTTGGGATTTTAAAAAAGCCTTTGTTTTTCTTTCCTTGGGGGTGCCCGGAAAAACCAAAATCTCTGGAACCAAGGAGAAGTGGGGTTTTTTTAACGGGGGCATCCCCCTCCCGGGACCTTTTCCCCCCTTTTTGCATTCCCTTTTAAAATTGGTTTAACCTTAAGGGGACTTTGGGGGAAAATTATTGAATTTTTTAGGCTTTGGAAAATCCCCAGTTTTAAATTTCTTTTCCCAATTGTATTTTGGGGGATTTTACTAATGATTTTCCCTTTTATTCCCCCCCTTGGCCAAAAAAAACCTTGGGGGTTTTCCCGGGGTCCCTGAAAACCAAATTGGAAATGCCATTTCCTCAAAAAATATTCCTTTTGGGAAAGGGCGGGAAAACCAAAAGAGCAAGGGGCCCCGGTTTTTTTGGGATGGGGAAGGGGGTGGGCCCCTGGGCCCCCTTTGGGGTTTTTTAAAAACTTTTTTTTATCTCCTATTCAGGGAAAGTTTATAAAAAGACTCCCGGTTGGGAAAACCCGACCCCCCGGGTTTATAGGCCCTGGGGATTGCGCCCCCAATCCCTCCAAAAGGAAGAAAATAAGTCATCTGTTCCATTTTCCCCCTTTTGCCAAAAAGTTTTAAAAAAGGGGCCAAGAAGAAGGGTGAGGGTTCCCCGAGAGAGAGGAGCTTCCCGGGGGCGTGGGGACACGGGGGGAAGGGCCTTTTTTAACTCTCAAAGAAGGTTTAAAAAATACCCGAAAATCCCCAAGGCTTTTAAAATTATCTGTTTTTAAAATTTTTTGTATTTATTTTTTCGTGCCTAGGGTGGAACATTAAAATAAAATGTTAACCAAACACCTTCCCACTTCCCAAAATTCACCCCCTTTTCGGGGGGTTCAAATTTAACTTTTTTTTCCGGGAGGGGGAAATCTGGCCCGGTTAGGGTCACGAACTGCTTTCTCCGCCTTTTCCCAAAGGGCTTCTTAATAAAAAAGGGGGGGCCATGCCGGCCTTTTTGAAATTTTTTAAAATTTTTCCCTAAAAACCCGGGTTTCCCAAAAAGCCTTGGGATCCTCAAAACCCCTGTGACCTTTGGAGCCAAAACAGAGGGGGGCCCAACCGATTTCCCCAATACGAGGGAAAATTTTGGGGCACCCATAAGCCCCCCTTTTTTAAAAAGGAATTTTCTCCAAAGGCCGTTTGGCCCGGCCCATTTGTTTGGTGAAAGGGTGGGCTTACCCTGCCGACCTTCTTCTTCCCCTCCTGTTATTTAATTTTTGCCCACAAACCCCAGGGTTTTTTTGGGTTCCCCGGAATGAAAGAGTTAAGAGTCGGGCTTTTTTTCCCAAAAATTTAGGAGTTGTTCTCCCCCCCACCTTTTCTCAACCCATTTTGGCCTTTTAAACCCCCCCCCCCTGAACCCAAAAATTTTTTACAACCTTTGTTTTTCCGTGGTAGGGCCCAGAATAGGCTTTAAGCATGCTAAAACTTAAGTCTTAAAAAATGGCGGCCCCCCTGGCCTTTTTAAAATTTTTTTTTTTTTTGGCAAACCTTTTTAATTTTAAAGAAAAGAAAATTTTTCTTGGAATACCCCCTCCCTAAAAAAATAAAATGTTGGTTTTAAAAAGAGGAAAGGTTTGGCCTTTGAACCCCTTTTAAAGATTTCCCCCTTCTGGTTTTTTAAATTTTTTTTCCTCCCCGTAAAAAAATTTTTTTGGGGTTAACAGGTCCCCTTTGGGGGCCCACCCATTTCTGTTTTTCCCTTTTTTTTTTGTTCCCCTTTTTTTAAAAAACTTTTTCGAAAACTTTTTAAAATTGGGGAAGCCCTTGGCCCCCCCCCCCGCATTTTGGAAACTCAAAATTAAAAAATAAACCTTAAAGGGGGAAAAAGAGATTTCCCTTTTTTTGGGTCTTTGCCTCCTTTTAAGCCCGGTTTTTTTTTTAAAAAGGGTTTAAAAAGTTTTAAAAAGGTACAACCCCAAATGGGCCCCAAAATTTAAAACTTTATTTTTAAATTTTAAATCTTAAGTTTGGATAAAAAAAATCCTGCTAAGTTTAAACCCCTTAAATGTCTTTTCCAAATTTCTTTGTTAAACCCCGGAATGCCTTGAAATTTTTTCCACCCCGCCACAAAAAGGGGCCCTAAAAATAGTTTTTTGGGGGTTTCAAGAAATATACACCCCCTTTCCCGGGCCCAAAAAGGAAAAACTTAAAAAAAAGTTTTTTTCCCCCAGGCTGGTTTGGCTAACCCGTTGCTTGGCCCTTTATTTTTTAAAAAAAACTTAGAAATTGCTTAGAAAAAAAAACCCAAAAAAGGTTAAAATTTCCTCAGGAAAAGGGGGTCTTAAAAAACTTGTTTGGGACCCAAAAATCCCCCTTTAAAAAACCCCCTTTAGTTTTAAGAAGTGGGGGTTTCCTTTACAGGGTTTGGGGGTTTTGTGTGGCTTCACCCCAATGTTTTTTAAAGGTCTGGGAGGTTTTTTTGCCTTTTTTTGGGAAGGAAAGGGGGGGTGTTCCGGGGAAAAAGGGTTTTTTTTCGAGCCTTTGAACTGAGGGTCCCTCTCAAATTCCCTCTTTCGCTTTTCCCAAAGACTTTCCCGGGGGTGAATTTCTTTTTGTGCATCCTTTCCCTTTTCTCTTCCCCTTGTTCCGGGTTTTCCTTTTACGATAGCCCAAAGGGTGGCCCGGGGTCCCAATCCCATGCCTCCCCCTCCCCCATAAAGTATGAGGTTTTTGGGGTGTATACCTTGCCTGATAATTTTGTTTGTTTTGTTCTTTTTGTTCCCAGAAAAAGGGGGTTTATTGGTAAACCCGTCTGCTCTTGAAATCACAGTGATCCTCTTGCCTTGTCTCCCGCCCGCAATGCGGGGTTTTTAGGTGTGTACCCAAGTGGGACTTTAAAAACAAATTTGGTTGGGGTTTTTTTCTGCTGGGCGCAGTTTCCCGAAGGGTGGGGGATTGAAATTTTCGGGAGGATGTAAACTTGGGGTTTTAGCTGCTGGGGCCCTCAGGCCGGGTCCAGGGGTTTTTTTAAGGGTGGGGTTTTGGGTTGGGCCCCAAATTTTGATTTTTCCCCCATTTTCAGGGTGGGCCCCTTGTTCCAAGGTTTGGACATGGGAAACTATGGGACACAAATGTGGAATACAAAACAACAGGAAACCCCTATTGCTAAAGGGCCCGGCCGCTTTGAAAAGGCAAGCACCTGCCTTGCCCCCCCTGCATCTCCCCCGACACCCCTGGGCCCCGGCCTTGGCCACTGGCCCCCAAAATTCATCTCTTCAAACGCGGCGTGGGGGAAAAAGGGGGAAACTTTGAGGGTCCCACGGGGGGGGGGGATTTTGACTTACTTTTGCCCTCAATGGCCCCTTCCCCGGGCCCCCTTTGGGGACCCTGCCTTTCGGGTCTTCCCCAAAACCCCTGGCCCCACCGGGCTGTAGTGGGAGGAGAGCAGGGCCTCCTGAAGCGGGCATCCAGTGAAAGTACCCGCCAGAGGCTGCAACAACAGCTGACCCGGCCCAAGAGGCCCTAAAGAGCCTGGGTGCCCTGAAGAAGTGACTCTGGCTCTGGATGGGTTTGGCTGCCTGCTCCAGCAGTGCTGCTTCCCAGGTCTCCTGGGATGGAGCCCTGGAAGAACCTCCCAATTTTCTTCCTGTGGCTCCACTTTTTCCCTTATTGAAATTATTCTTGCATACTCAAATCTTTCTCTCTCTGTCTCCTCTTCTTTTTGACTCTTCCAGACTGAAAAGGTGCTGTTTTTTCCCACAGCCCTAGGAGTAGAATCTTTCTTCACCTAGTACTGAGAAGAGGAGTAAGAGAGAAGACAGACAGAGCAAAACCTTTCATGGTTTGACAAAAGACCTGACATCCAAAGAAGTTTTGTCAGTGTGGAGGTAAAACCAAGGGTCGCAGGGACAAGTTGCTGTTTTTATAAGAGTTCAGAATGTGTTTTTATAATACTGCACAATGGCCTCCTTTCTGGACCGGGCTCCTGATAAGCAGCAGGAGTAATTAAGGACGGTTTTTGTTGGCATTGGTCTGTAATCTCAGCACTCTACAGGCAAAGGCAAGAGGATGGGTTTGAGGCCAGCTTGGACTACATAGTGAATTCTAGGTCCCCTGGGTTCCATATGGAGAGAAAACCTTGAGGAGATTGTTTTTCCTGGGCTTCCGTTTCTTATTTGTAAAATGGGGAACGATGCTCTCTGTGGCCTTCCTGCCACAATGCTGTGGGGCTATAGTGTTTACAGTGTTCCCACGCATGGAGCATACCTGTGTCATTACTACCAGGAAAACGTGGGACACAAACGGTGCTCTGCAAGCAAACTAGAAAGACCCACAGCCCTTGTGAAGGCCCAGCTTCCTGGGCTCTGCTTGCTCATTCATCTTGGATAAATACGGTGGTTTGGGTCAACGTGCCTTGAGAAGTAATGCCATCTCAAGATGCTGCTCCTCTCTCTTGGAGACTTCTTGAACTCATCACTTCAGTGCCTGCTTCCTGGGACTACCCTAGTGATGCCGGCTAACACAAGACAAGACTAGGGCCTGCTGCCAAGGGTAAAAGCTGGGGGGAGGACCTAAGGCTGGTGTCTGTGACATGTTTTTTGTTCATTTACAGCGGCAGGGTAGGTCGTGACATGGACTTGACCTTGATCTTTAGTGAATCCAGGACAAAATGGGAAGGAATGGAATCCACCCACTAAGAGATGTGGGTCCCCAGCATGTACATTAGAAGACTGCTTGGATCCAAGGGTTGAGGAATATGTCAGGAATCTAGGAAGGCTTGAATCTAGCAAAGAGTACCCATCCCAGTTAGTTTTGATTTCTCACTTAAAAGTTGGGCCTTTCCCTGTGGTCCTCAATCCCTACAGGATGTTTGGAGCAAGGCACAACCTGAAGTTGACCTTGATGGCTCCCTTGTCACCCTCTCCTTCTACCACCACGCTACATCCAAAGATGGTCTCAGCATCTGCTGCCTCTTCCACCTTCTGTTACCATCCGGTCTTAGCCACTGTCTAGTACAATATGCATAGTACTTGTTTTCCAACCATGTTACTTCAAGTCACTTTTCTACATAGTTTAGCCAGCTTTGTGAAAACAAAAATGGCATTTTTGGATAATGCCATTCCCCAAAGGCTTCCTTCCCTCTACTCTTGGAATGAAACGCCAAACTCTCCTTGTGGCCCACATAGTGTCGTGAAGTTTAGCCGCTCTGTGATCTTTCTTTGCAGTGGTCGACCACCCCATCCTTCCTGTTCTTTACTAACTCAGGCAGTTGGCAGGTCTCAGGTACGGGCTGGTCCCTCTTGTGTGCTGCAAGCATTTTCCTTTCTGTTGGCAGACTTGTCAATGCGTTTCAGTCCTTGTAACTTTCACTTGAAACAGTTGCTGCCTCACCCACACCCTCCGAAGTAGCCCTTTCCACCAATCCTGCCCGCCTGGTGCCTGATGATTTTCCTTCTTTTGTCTGACTTGGTGCTTTCTGAAACTGTCTTGTTGACCATGTGTCTGCTTCAGTGTCAGTGGCGAGGGCAGCAGTGGGGGCAGGAGTGGGGATCAGGGCCCGCTACCTGGTCGTGAGATGGGGAAACGGTAGAGACTACACTGGGCTGGTGGTCATGTGTCTTAGATGCACAGTGGGTGGGAGCTGCTACTTACTGTTAGGAATCCTGCAAAAGTTGCCGGTTTCAGAGAAGTTAGATGTCGGCACCGTCCTTTGCACGGAGGCACTATTGTGAACTGTACCAAACCTGATGGAGGAGGACCAGCTCCTCAGTCTCATTGCACTTAAGGGTTCCTCCTTGCTTTTCCTTTTGCGGTCCTGGGAATGGAACCCAGGGCTGTGCAGGGTAGACAAATAGCTCTGCTGCTGAGCTGTGCTTCAACCCTCACTAGGAGTATGCTAGACAAAGGCTCCCTGCTCAGCCACAGTCACAGCCTCTGGGCAAATGCTTTGCCACTGAGCCTCTAGCACCAGTTTGTGAAATTGCTGAGAATGTGTTGGAACAAAATCCTTGTTGGTCTGCCTTGCTCTGGGTCCCAAGTCAACTAGCCAGGACAAAGTAAGCTCTCAATAAATGGAACTCAGACTAGAAGTAGTGACAAAACTTTTGATATATATTTTTTGCACTCCACTGTCTCTGGTGGATTGTAGGTTTCTAATGAGATCAGCCTTACTGAGGGTCTGCCTGGTGGTCACACACAGATTTGGGCTTCTGAATACACGGCTCTGCCTCAGGCATCTGTGCATGGGGTCTGGTAGGTATCTGCTCTGGTAGTCAGAAGCAGCTGACAGTGCTTTTCACTTCTTCTGCCTTCTTGTTTTAAAAGTAACTGGCATTGTGGTTACAAAGGGAAGGTAGTGAACCCAAGAATGCTGAGCTGTTGAAGTCAGAAGTCTGTTCCCGAATCGGCCAAGTGCCTGACCTGTGGCTTAGAGTATGGTAATCACAGAGGCTGCCAGAGTTTGTCTCCTCATCTGTAAAATGGGAATAAATGCTGTTCTGCCTATGTCGCCATGCTGATTCTTTGCTTTGTGTACGTGATTATGTATTACACTGGGGTTAAATATGTGGTCTTGCTCCAACCCCATTTTAGTGTGTGTTGTATTTGAGACAAAGACTCATTTTGTAGCCTTGGCTGGCCTGGAATTTATAGAAATCCACCTGCCTTGGCCTTCCTGAGTGCTTGGTTTTTAAGGCATGTGCCACCATACACAGTCTTTTTGCTGTATTTTTGAGCTAATGTTTGACTAAGTTGCCTTTGATCTTGAGATTGTCTAGCGTGACACCCCTAAGTAGCATGTGGCTGATAGGCATGCATCTCCATGCCTGGGAGCTGAGTTCCTAATGAGTTGGGAGCATTACACAGGGTCGTTGCACAGACTGCCCAGGGGTAGACTAGAGCTGTTCTTGTTGCCCTAGGAAAAGTGTCTGCCTACTAACAGAGACTGCTGAGCTTTTATGATTCTCAAGAGTAGAGGCAACATGGGATCTTGCTGAGTCTACACAAGGTGTGGCAGTGCACGCATGGAGCCTAAGTGCTTGGCAGGTTGAAGATCCATGAGTCGCTCTGTGCATAGACTGTCTAAAACAGTTAATCCATTTATTAATTTATTAATGTTGGTCTTTTGAGATGGGGTTCTCTGTGTAGCCCTGGCTGTCCTGGAACTCACTCTGTAGACCAGGCTGGCCTCGAACTCAGAAATCCACTGCCTCTGCCTCCTACTGCTGGGATTAAAGGCGTGCGCCACCACCATCTGGATCTAAAACACAAACTTTAATACTAATTTTGAAGCTTTTTAATTTTTAAAAATAAAGGTGTAGGAATGCTAAAATGCTAAAAATGGTGGTGTAAAGGCTAACCAACTCCAGCTCCATAAGGAAAACTACAAAGTCCACTTGAGCAGACATCTGATGGCAAACAACCCCCAACCCCTGCCTTAGCAGCAGCCAGTCAGTCCACAGCAGCGGGGTTAGGGTCCATAGAACCTAAGGCATCCAGCAGGAAAAGATAACCTTGCCATCCAGTTTGTCAGGTAGTTTTGCCCTGTATTTGGTTCCTACAGATTACAACAGAAATGCAGTTTTAAAAATATAATTTGCTGACCCATATGGAATTCCCGAGCTTGCTGTAACCAAAAACCCC
>JAJTUV010004635.1:0-42882 GCA_021653895.1 Mastomys natalensis
CCCTGAAAACATACATAGAAGTAATATTATATAGACCGAGCCAGTCATATTTAGGAATATATTGTATACATATATGTTTGGAATAACAGTTAATGAAAAAAGAGACCATGAATTTGAAAGAGAACAAGGAAGAGCATATGAAAGGTTTGGAAGAGGAAGGGAAAGGAAGAAATGATGTAACTATAATCTTGAAAAATAAGGATTTGTGAAGGTCTGACTGGGAGGAGGGGGTGGCTGCAATTGGGATGTAACAAGAATAAATAAATTCATCAATGCAAAAAAGAAAAATAAATAAGAAAGCCAGCTAAACACAAATATTCATTGCTGCCAACTTCAGTCATAATGTGACCAGCTGTTTTCAAGCTCCTGCCATCATGTTTTTTTCTGCTATGAGACTGTATCCTCAAACTGAAAGCCAAAACAAAACTCTTCTTTGAATTTTTTCTGGTAATGTATTTTATAGCAGCAACCAGAAAAAACAAAACGAACATTATAAGATGAAGTCCGACATTACTCCCCTCTTCCTCACATCCAGCTCTTTTTAAAAGCTTTTTAATATAGCTCTGATGGGTATTGTATTATGTATTTAGCAAAAGTATTACAAGAGACTTCAGCTATGTTTGAAGTACAAAGATTTAAAAAAAAAAACATACATGAGAATTGAGGTCTAACTAGAGGTTTGCCTGCACAGATGTTGATCATTTTTTGGTGGGTGCCTTGTGTTCTTTTAGTGTTAAAGACAATATGAACAGAAATGATCCTTTCAGGTAAGACTTGGCATAGCATCCTTTGAGGAACACTTAAGTTTCAGCAGGGATACGTAAAATGCAATGAAATGAAGGCTAAATGTACTTTCATTTCATGAGAAGAGAGTAAATATTAACTACAGAGGAAGTAATTATTTTATTGCAGAGATCTAGGAAGATATATATTCATTTCAAATGTGTGAATTAGGTTTTTTAAACCTGGAGTGTATTCATTGAAAAAGATAAAAGTATTCAAATTTAAGTGTTAGAGGAATGATACATTTGTTTTAGAAAGTGTGGCAATTCTTTTGTTGGGACCACTCTTGTATCTCTTCTTCTCTAATTCCCTTTTGCTTCATTCTAGTATATTTTGACTGTCTTCATGATTATGCTCTAATCACAATAATATTCTTTGAGCAGCTGTACTAATTTCTATCCATAAAACACATTCCCACTGCTCTTTCAAGGGGAGCCTACCCATGCCTGCAGTAGAGCACTGACGCCTTCTGGGAAGATTTTGTATGTGTCTCCCAGATCGTGAGCAAACATTGAAATTCATCTTATATCTCTGTTAAGGAAAGCAATAACAGATATCTTCTTTTACAGGAATCTAGGGCTGCTTTAAGTCATAGGAAATGTAATTCCACTAACAAGTTTCTTTAAATGAAAATATCTAGAGACATTGCACCATTCTCATTCCTAATATGAAATTTCAAATAGCATGAACAGAAAGTGGGATGTGCTACTCAACTGCTTGCTAGGTTCACTCATACTGTCTTCCATATATATTATCCACTGATGTTTAATACCCATTGAATGCCCAATGCCTGATAGATTGCTTCTAGTATAATCCTTCAACAACATACATGCATATATCAACCATATATCAACATAAACAAACATACACACACTGAGAGAGAGAGAGAGAGAGAGAGAGAGAGAGAGAGAGAGAGAGAGAGAGAGAGAGAGAGAGAACTTTCCCAACCATTGATTTATATGCATATCAAGAGTTCAAGGCATTTGTTTTTGGCCACTTATGCCACTTTTCTTTGTCATAGCCTCTACATCTGAAGTTCTCATCCTGTGGGTCTCCACTCCTTTGGGGTCACATATCAAATACCCTACATATCAAATATCTACATTATGATTCACCACAGTAGGAAAATTATGGTTATGAAGTCACAACAAAATAATTTTATGGCTGGAAGTCACCACAACATGAGGAACTGTATTAAAGAGTGTCAGAACTAGGAAGGCTGAGAACCACTGCTCTACATAGCTTAGTAAGGAAGAAAATTGCTGAGTTGGGTATTTGGGAAAAACTCTCATAAAGGCAAGTTACTTAAACACTGCTGTCAAAAAATATGGGTGGCACAAGTATCAAAGATTAGGGAGACTTGTAAAAGCTAGAAACTTTCTGCATCTTGAATGAATTTTCACATAGCTGCAATCCTCATTTGGCTAGGAACTTAAGGCAAAGTGCTAAAGGAGGCCATTTTGAGTTTCAGTTGGCAGGCTTCAGCTAAAATAAAAGTCATGGCCTCATGAGGAAAAAACCTGGTGTGTGTGTGTGTGTGTGTGTGTGTGTGTGTGTGTGTGTGTGTGTGTGTGTTTTAAAGTAGTTTGATAAGATAAACATTCTTGTACTATAATTCCATTCTTTAACATTTTAAGTTCACTAACCATCCTCTATAAACCATCCAGAATAACTTAGACTATTGCAACTTAAAATTGAAAAGCAATCTAGGAATAATTGAACCACAGCCCACTTTCTGTTTTTATAAGGACCATGAGCTAGGAATATCTTCATCTTTCTATATAGTTAAAAAAATCAAAAGAATTATTTTCTGCTGTATAACAACCACACAAAAATCAAACTTCCATGTCCATCTGTAAGACTTTATTGGAAAGCATACATTCTCATTCTTTTAAGTATTGTCAGTGGTTACTCTCAAGCTACAGTGGCAGAGTTGAGTATTAAGTATCTATGATAAAGACCAGGTAGCATGCATCTCCTAGAATATTTGCTCTCTTATAATTTACAAAAAAATTAAAATGATCACTGACTTGGAATGTTATAGAGAATGTCCTTTCTTGCTTTATCTTTTCTAAAATTCTGGTTTGGTGGAGAGAGACTTATAAGGCTGCCATTGCCCCTCCAAGTTGTCCAGATTAATGCTGCCTCTCTGTGAACTAGGATTCACACAAGTCAGGATGCTCTTCATGGCAATCAAACACTTTTTTCCATGTCAGGAGTAAGTGAAAGAGTCAGGAGTGACCTTTTAATGCACATTATTTACTCACAAGAAAGCTTTTTTAAACCAGAGATGACTCTAGTTTATTCTTTCCTGTCTGCTTCTGTTTTGGTCAGATTGCTTGAAAAAATAAACCAAATTCTTGTGTTTTGTTTCTATTCTGAAGGAATGATGTAGGTGAGTGACCTGGGGAAAATTGATTTTTTTCTTTTGTTTGTGCATCTTGGCTTGATTTTCTTTTTCCTTTTGGAGAGGATAGATAATCCTCTTTTCTGATTTCCTGGAAAATACTGGTATTCAGGGTTAGATGTTGGACACTCAAATATATGATTTTAAAAGGGAAGTGAGGGAAAGCACAGTCATTTCTCTTTCTCTTTTTGTCAGAAAGCAATCAGGGACAGAATAAAATATAGAGTGATGTATAGATGGCTGTGGAGTTGGAAGGCTTTATTTTCCTTTGAGCCAAAGCAATATTGATTATTAAAAAGCCTTCAGATGATTTCTAATTATTCTAATGGAAGAAAACTAGGACAGTATCTGATGATCAGCTTCTGGTACACAAAAGTTCTAAAATTAAAATTAGGAATGAGAAACTAAGGTACAACATGCTACTATATTTCCTGAAATTAGACAGAGATGGGGTTCTCTTGTTGTTGTTTATACAAATAATCTATTAAGAGAGTACTTTTATGTTGGAGAGATGGCTCAGTGGCTAAAAGTGCTTGTTGTGTAATCACGAAGGATGTGCTCAGATCCCAGCACCCACATAATAAGATGAGAGTAGTTCCATGGGCACTTATAACCCAGCACTGAAGTGGGGTGGAGACAAGAGAATGGTTGGGACTAACTGGCTTGTAATCTAGCCAAAAGCAAGAGCTCCAGGTTCAGGAAGAGACCATATGTAAAATGAGTAAGTCAGAGAGAGATGGAGGAAGAACTCAATGTCTGACTCTAGACTCTATACTGGCAGGCACAGGTACTTGAACCTGCATACATACAAGCAGATATATCACACTCATAACATACACACACATACACACACACACACACACACACACACACACACACACACACACAGACACTAAAACAGAAGAGATTCCTTCTAGAGAATCTGTAACAAAGTGGGAAAGCGAGATGAAGAAGGAGACAAGTTAAATAGGAGGGGTAGATTAGGCTGGGCTTGAAGTTTTGTGGAGGTAGGGCCCAAAAAAAGCACCCGAGAATCTGCCATGTTATGACATGAAGAAAGACAGAAAGACATCTGTTCCCCCATATCAGCCACATGGAATCATGGCTGGGGAAGTTAAATGCCCAGGCGCCTCATACAAATCCATTGTAGTTATTAAGAGTGATTTTCCAGAAATGGAAAGTTGTAAGTGACCAGGTGTCATTGTCTGAGGGACCCATGAGATCAATAAAGTCAACTATGGGATTCAATCCTAAATGAGACTGTGAGGCAGCTCATCACGTAGTATTTATAAAGAACGAACCCCCCCTTAACTCCCCCCCCAAGCCTCATCAAGGAGTTCAGAGTGCTGGGGTAAACCTTCACTTGCAGAAGAAATCCAGAGAGGCACTTTATTTATTTATTTATTTATTTATTTATTTATTTATTTATTTATTTATTTTTGTTTTATCCTATAGCAGACCCAGGGGAGTTGGGCAAGAACTCAAAATTAAGAGTGAAGGACTCATTATTGTATTGGACCGAACACTGGAAACAGTGGTCTGAGATTTAAAGTACTATACACTCTGTATTACCAACAAACCAACAAACAAAGAATAAAACAAAAACAAACAAAACCAATAAACAACACCTCCAAAAAAACCCCAAACTAACCAAAGTCAATGTCATTGCAGTTATTAGTTTTAACTTGTGGGCAAGGTAAGGAGAAGACTAGCCTAACTGTGGGGAACTTGAAGGGGAATCTTGCTTTGTGACAATGTCCTAGTGTTTTGAAAATATTAAAATTATAAACTACCAAGTTTGTTGCTATTCTTTGTAGAGTTGATCAGAATTGGCAATTCCAAGGAGATTAAGGTTTCTGTTTATATTTAATATTTGTGTCCTAGAGGTCTCTTTTTATTTTAAAACACTAATGTTAAGAGTGTTATTTATAGAGCGAGGCATACCTGAGTCATCTTCCTTGAGCTCGAAGAGATAATCTGTAGACAACAATTCTTCTATTAAGATGACTTAAATGGTCTCCTATGAGTTACAACTTAAATACTTTAAAGCGTGTGTGTGTGTGTGTGTGTGTGTGTGTGTGGTGTGTAACTGTGTGTATGTGCACATGTAAAATGTAGTTGTGCATGATATCCCTGTGGAAACCAGAGATGAATGTTGGGTATTTTCCTGATCACGTCCCATCTTATCTTTTGAGACATGGTCTCCTACTGAACCCAGTGCTTGCACACCAGCTACACTGGCCAGAGAGCTCCAGGGGTCTACCTGTCTCCACTCTCTCCCTTCTTGGACCAGGGTTCAGTATGTACAACCATACCTGTTCTTTTGTTCCACATAGACTCTGGGCATCCAAATTCAGGTGCTCATGCTTTACCAAAGGAGACATCATCTCCCAGTCCTGTGATTTGCTATTGTTGCTGAGTTCATTTTGCCTGTGGTGGCTTGAGTCTGAGTGCTTGATGGAAATGACAGAGGTTCTAAGGGTTTGCTTTCCAAGTCATCTTTGCCAGATTGTCGTTATAAGACAGCACCACTCTCCATTTCACAGTTGAGGGCAAAGATGCAGAAATTTCAGTAAATTTCCCAAGATCATGCTGACCAACTGGCCCATCTGTCTCCAGGGAGACAGTTTCCCTATTTTTTCCTGTTACAGTGGGGAAACACTCAGCTCTGAAGAGAAGTCATTTTGAATGCTTCAACATCATGGATTGAGGCTTTTGTTTTGGAAGACTCGAAAGTCTTTTTAAGAAGGTTATTTGATTCTGTTCATGTAAAACAATTGGGCTGTTGTATGCAAGATGAAAAGAAAAGGTTTTTTTTTTTTTTTTCTTTGCTCAGTCACTGCATTTTCAAAAGCACACTGAGAGATGAGTCATAGGGATGCTGACATGAATGTGTGTGGGAAAGCTCACTAGAAATGAAAACACTAATTTATCTGAGTCTAGTGATTCCTTGGGTTCCTTCCTTCCTCTTATAGAAATTGCTAACAATGTGAGACTGGTTTCCTGACTAAGGGTTTGTTATCATTTGCTTCATTAAATAACATTCTCAAGGCACAGGTTTATAATTATGTCTTCCCTTTCTTATGCCTAGGACTTCAAATCATCATAGTTATTTATAAGACATAGTGAGTTTCTATTCTGCTTCCTGCAGCTGTCATCATGGTAGATAGTTCTTTTTATCCAACACATTAGAACAGATTCCCACTAAATTTTACTGTATTTATTGGTACAGCATTTTCAGCCTTATCCTTTCTCTACAGATAGCAAAATTTTTATCTTGGGTAATTTCTCAGGGAGAGATTTTGATCTTGTAACTTTAAAATTCTATAAACTAGGAAGGAAAGAAATGATTTATACAAAGTTTTTCTCTCCCCTTTTGAACTAATTAGGCAGTTTACTTATTCTTCTTCCCAAGTATACATTGATGTAAATAGCCAGCTATTGTCCTCTATAAAAGAAAACATTCACATGCACGGTTTATCAGAGATACTAAGGACAACAGCAACATCCCATTGGCATAGTCAAGTCCACAAGTAGTGGGAAGGACACCTAGATGTATGTTTTATTCCACTTGGGATACCTTTATGAGGACAAACCTCAAAGCACCAACTTGGGTAATAAAGTTCTTCTTATGAAGCTCTGTACAGATCATCAAAGTTACTTTTCCTTAGGTAGAAAGTGCAAAAAGGATTTGTAACAGAAAGTGTGTCTGACCTTGTGCTGTTTTTACATGTACTACTGTACTGAGTATTGTACTTAATCTTCAGAGAAGTCCCTGTAGCTAAGGTATTATGTCCTCTCTTTTCAATTCAGGTAATTGATGCAATCTTGGTCAAAGCCACATTTGTTTTAATATGTTGAATTAGGATTAGGTTTTATTAAAAACTTTAAAGAAGATTTTCTTTTAAGACATGGTCTCATATAACCCAAGGTGATCTCAAATTCATTATGTAGCTGATGACCTTAAACTTCAGAATCTTCCATCTCTACTTCCAAGTGCTGAGATTACAGGTATGTGTCACCACTCCCAGCTTGGATTTTAATGTCTAATTATCCAATTTTCAGAGCTTAACTTCTTCCTTTTGTTACCTATCATCACAGAATAAAGAGGGCATTTTAGGAAGCCAATTAAACTCGGAACTAGAAATCTTTCCTATGGTGTTAATGAATTAGATAATGAACAAAGAGGAGGTAGTCAAATCGGTTTTGCTATTTTAATTTGAGGAAGGGTAGAGGAATTAGTGGTTTTTTTTTTCTTTATAAGAGACAATCCTTTAGGCTGATCTTTTATACACTATAAGAGAAATGATTCCAAAGGTAGCATTTCTATTGGTCTGGTCTTTACTTTAGCTGTTTCTTCACCTGAATGCTTTTTTTCATTGAGATATCAATCCAGCAAACTCCTCCCATCCTTGAAGCCTTTCTCGAATGTCAACTTCTCCCGAAGCCTAACTTCATTCATATTTAGAATGAGTAATGCCTGGGCCAGGTATTTTGAATTTTCTTTAAGTCTGTACTCCATATAGCCTGTCATTATTTTTAACAAATCACCCAACTGACTTAACTAGTATGTTAATTGTTTACTCACTTTCCCCAGTAAGACTGTACACAATGCAAAGAAGGGGAACTTACTCTGTTCTCCTTGTGGATGGACCCCAACTACTACAACTACACAGTGAACAAACATGTAGTCTTATAACTAAATCAAGAAAATACGTTCTCAGGAATTGTAATCAGGTCTGTTGACACACAGACTGGTCAAGCTTAGAGCTTGACCTCAGGAAAAGCTCATCACTGTCAGAAATGTTGCAGCAAAGTCTCTCTCTCTCTCTCTCTCTCTCTCGTCTCTCTCTCTCTCTCTCTCTCCTCTCTCACACACACACACACACACACACACACACACACACACACACACACACACCCTACATAAACCTACTTGCAAGGAGCAGTTTATTTTGGAGAAAGTTTGTCTGTGGTTATGTGGGGTGGGGACAAAAATGAAAAGTCATCTTTTCTGCTTCATAACTTCACTGTTGCCCTTAGAATCTATGTTGTTCATGCACTAAATGTAACAAAGTGGGGAAGAATAAGTAATGAGGACCCAGAAGCACTGTTTACTATTCTTGTCATAAAAGTCTGATCACAGCGAATAGACTCCTCCAAAGCAAAGTGTAAATTTCTTTCATCTCTATAATTCCAAATGACTCTATCAATGCTATTGATTGTACCTTAATGTGTAATGAAGAACATCCACTAAAGACACTAGTGGGAGTAACTGCACTCTAGGAAAGAGGAAACAGCTTGTAAGGAAAGAAAACCCAAGAGCTTTGAGATAGAAGATGAAACGCAGATGAGAGAATGGTTAGGAGTCCACAGATCATCACATTAGCTTTCACAGTGGACTTGGAGATTAACATTAGCAGATAGAATGGTGTAAATTAGCTACCTACATTGTGGCACTATGAGAAAGTCTTTTTTTTTCCTTTACAGATCAATCAACAGCAGGTCATCATTTTGAACATGAACAAACAAAATGCAGCCCTGTACTAGCTGCATTTGTCATCTTTTTTTTGATTTGTGTGTGTGTGTGTTGTGTGTGTGTGTGTGTGTGTGTGTGTGTGTGTGTGTGTGTCATGAGTACACAGACAAGAATGTTCCATGGGACCACATGTGCATATAGAGGCCCCAAGTTGACACCAGGTGTCTTTCTTCAGAACTCTTAACTTTATTTACCGAGACAGAGCCCATCGCTAAGCCATTCTGAGCTCAACCATTCTGTCCAAGCCTGGAAAAGCTAGCCAATCCATTTGCCCCAGGGATGCTGTACCTGCCTTCTGAGTGCTGGGATCCCAAGCGGTGCCACAACTTGCTGGCTTTACCATGAGCTCAGAGACTCTAAACTGAACCTCATGTTTCTGGATTGAGCTTTTGTACATGGAGCCATCTTCCCAACCCTGACATATGTTTACTTATGGTTTAGAGCTAATATTCGCTTTTATATCTTCAACTGATAAAACAAGAGTAATATTTTGTTACACATATATATTGTATGGTATTCATATTTCAGGGTCAGTAAGAAAAGTTGTGCTTAAACACAGCCACATTCATTTAGTCCTGTTTTAATGTGACTATTTTTAGTTACATTAATAGAATAGTGTATTTATAACAGAGTATATGGAACACAAAGATGAATATATATGCTATTAATCCTTTATAGAATAAGTTTACCCGCTGGCTTAGAAATTAAGTTGCTTTGCTACACTTTTGTAATGAAGAGGTGAGAGGCTTTCTTTCCTATAGATACTTTTTCTTAATAAGATAAAATCTCAACCCAATATATTTATTTTATTATGATATACTATATCTTACACCTTTTCTAATTTTGCTGCTGCAAAGACTTGTTAAATGTCTGTCATCCTGAAAACAATTACTAACAGAGCTGTGTATCTGGTGAGAAGCAGTAAGTGCTGTTCATTAATTTAAGCTAAACTCCAATTTTATTGACTTTTTCTTCAAATTGTTTTCAACTTAATAAAACTGAGCTGCACTTAATAGAGAATTAAATGTCTGCATTTGCCTCAAAAGTTGAAACTGCCTTAATTTCTTTAGACTCACATTAGAATGTGTTGATTCTTTTTCTTAGGACAGAAAATGTTGCATATGCTCTAAGACCCAAACCTCTGGGATCAGTGCCATGGGTATAGGAGCACTTGTTAATCACGGTTTCCATTCTGGCAATGCCGAAATCAGAGGAGGTTAGCCTTGTTGGTAGCCATAAATCCACTTAAATATTCCACTTTCTACCAGGTTGTAAGGACAAATATGATTTGATTACTCTCACCGTTGGATTTGCTTTTTTGCCCAGCTTCTATCTGCTTATGCAGAAATGTCAGTACCTTGCAAATTTCCCCCTTTTAGGTACTTCTTTAGAGGTCTTCAAGTCAACATTTCTGGTACTCATTTGTCTAGCTCAGCCTCTAATTGCTGTTGCTGTCAGACAGAAAAACAAAAACATAAATAAAAGAAGGTCTTGGGACATATAGGCCCTAAATATCCAGGAGAACTTGCAGTTCTATATACCAACTATAGCTATGTCTCTCGCTTCTGTGTTGCTTAGCAGGAGTTTCCACACATCTGAAACTTTCCATAACCCTGCTGGCCTCCAAAGCTCTGTAGAGGCGTATTATTACTGTTCCCATAAGACATGTTTGTTGCTACTGCTCTCTAAGTTCCATTCCTGCGGAACACTGAATGTCAGTTTCTAGGATGAGAAATAGGCTCTGACCCCTTCCCCCAAACTTGGTTTCTAAAGTGCCAAACAGTTTTGAGAACCAGCAGCCTCTTCCTCTAACTCATGCTATTTCTGCTTTTCTAGACTCATTATCCTACAAATGTTTGTGTCCCCAGAGAAGTTTTAGGTTACTCTTTCCTTCTAGCCCTCTGGGGTTGGCTCCATAATCATTACTTGATTTATCAGGTCTCAGAGCTCTTCTAGAATCTACCCCTCACTGAGGCCTCTGCAGTGTCTAAATATGTCATATAGCCATGTCCTCCATATACAAAAAAAAAAAAAACTCCTCCTGTTATCAAATTTGGGGCTCACAGCCTGTGCTCAAAGTCATCTTGACCACCCATTTTTCAGTAGCCAATTAAAGGAGTGAAATTAATGGTGGAAAGAAGGAAAAGGAAATTTATTCAACATGGCCATATTAGGAAAATGGACTAAGAGATCTACCCCAAATTGTTCCATGGTGAGAACCTAAATGAAACTTACAAAAAAATATCAAGTATTTGCGTATGCAAGGTGTGGTTCGCACACAATGTCATTCTTGTCAGGTAAAGTCTGACAAGTTAGAATTGTTAGAAACCCCTTCCCAGACACACGTTTCCACTCTGGCAAGGGCCATTTTCTCCCAGCATGAAATTTGTGAATAATTTTCCCATTTCTTTGTGGTTCATTGTTTCAATAGTCTGATAGTTAGGTTGAGAAACACAAAAGTATCTCTTTAGACTGTTTTTCATTGGCCAGGCCAGTTGCACTATTAGAAGGAATGGGGAGGGTCATACTATTTAGGAAACACAAAACCTACTGGATGCTAGAAGCTCCAAAAGCTTGAGGACCTCATGAGGTCATGAGGTCCTTCCTTGTGGTTATGCAAACAGTGACAATTGCTAGGAAGGAGAGGCTCTCCAACCAGCTCAGCTAACTTTAAGTCAAAAGGAGTTTTGGGATGTAGCTTTCATGATCATTACCTATGTTGACCTAGACATTTTGGTGATGCAGCTGCCTTTGAGTCATGGTGTTTCTGGAAGTAACTCCTTATCCACACACCTTAAGAAACACATTGGCTCATCAAACTAGACTCAGATGGAATTAGTCCTTTGACATGTTGTTGGGTGACCAGACAATGATCCACATCTTCCTAGGAAAAATTCATATAACAGAGTATGCAACTCAATTTGCAGGTAGGTCCTTACTTCCAGTGCTTAAGAAAATATATAGATTCTATCCAAAGAAATATGTGCGTGTGTATAATCTTTGCAGTTCTTCCACACCCCATCGACCCCATCAGGAATCCTGATTAAAGAAAAATCAAGTGTTTTTTCTTTCTTTCTTTTCTTTCTTTCTTTTCTTTCTTTCTTTCTTTTCTTTTTCTTTCTTTCTTTCTTATTCTTTCTTTCTTTCTTTCTTTTCTTTCTCTGAATTGAAGTCTCAAGCATGGTTTACTTTGAGAAAATTCAGTTTTGTATACATACTTATTTGAGAAAATATTATGAATGATAAATGTTTTCATAATGCTTTAGTACATTTTTTGGATGAAACTGATGTGGTCAACATGGTACATTTCTGATTTTCATTTATTGTTAAAAATGTTGTTCACCTATGATGTGCCACACACTGGGTATACTACAGAGATACAGGAGGTTCCTTTCTTGTTGGAGCCCAAATTGAAGTAGAGAATAATGAACAAGTAAATCCAGAGATATTCTTGTGTTGTTAAAAATTTATAAAGCAAATGAGAACAAAGTAATGATACAGAAAGTGATAGCTAGATTATACAATTTGTAATTAGTTACTTTCTTCCTTCTGGAATAAAACATCATGATCAAGGCAACTTATAAAGGAAAGTGTTTCATTGGACATCTGGTTACAGAGCATAGAGGCATGTGAGCCAAGTAAAGGTATGGTACAGGAACAGCAAGAACTCACATTGTAAAACTCAAGCAGAGGCTGACCTTTAAGAAGACATGTGAAGGCATATTCCTAGGCACTGGGATCAGTAGGCTAGGGAAGATGGAGTTCTGGTAGTACATATGGTATTCCTTCAAAGCCAGCTTGCTATCTTATATATTCTTCTCACTTTTTCAGAGAATTTACACACGATATCTGAACTAATAGAAAATATTCTCCTCCTCTCCAACACCCCTTACTGCTTCATTGGCATCCTGGGATTGGGCAGATTATCTCACTCCCACAAAGAAGATGTCAGTAAAATGGCAAGTTTTGATGAAGAATGTTAGGTCTGTGAAGTTATGGACTGTATAGGGTTTCCTCCTTGTACTGATTAGGTTCTACATGTCATCTCATATACTTTTACTCTCATTCCTAGTTTTTGTGATCATCAATAACCGCAATTGCCTCATTTGATGGAAACTTCTATGACCAGTGGATTCAATATCCATTCTTGAAATAGTAGCTCTTTCTTCCAGGTGGAGGGTGAGCCTGGAGCACAAAAGTGCATTGAGATGAAACTAAAAAACAGTCTTTTCTCTTCTAATTCTCTACAGGGGTGTTTTATAGTTACATAGGTCCATCTACTCAGAGATTGTGATTAGGGGAATCTAATATTCCCATCTATAAAAGGACTTGCCCTAGTATCTTCCTTATATTAAGGATACATTTTATGTTTGTGAACTACCAAATATGCTTCTAAAGGTTCTCAGCTCTCTTTGCCTCTAAGTGGGATCCTAATTAGTTAAAGTACTTTATTATTCAATGAATGTAATTGTTCACAAATTCAATTGTTTCCTTTCATTCCTCCTTTCATTTGTAGGCCCCCTGAGACATTGATGACTTTGAACGATTTAGTACAGATGAAGCCGTTACTAGTTTCTTAAATCTGCACAGGGTTGTTCACCCACAAATAGGGAAAAGACACATTTGCAGAAATAGAGCAACTCTTCTGACAATTCATCCCCAAATTCTAGAAGCTTCACAAAGCCACTGTGATGGTTGTCAGTTTGACTGCATCTCAAATGAACTATAATCCAGAAATGTAGTACACAAATTGTGAAAAAATTATATTTATTTTTGCTTATTAGTTATTAAATTTTCTTTGATGTGGTTGAAGCAATTTTGTACTCTTGGGCCTTTGAGGTAGAAAAATATATGCTTTTGGTCTGGATCTTGAGGCAGGAAGATACATCTTAAAAACTGGCCACACCTCTTGCCCTGGCCCTTACTAGCAAGTCCATTCTTCAACTGGCATTAAAGCCTATTTGTTGGGGAAAATTCCCTAGTTTACTGAAGATCAGTTGAGACATCCAGCTTGTTGGACTAAGCAACTACTGTGTTCTTGGACCTTCTGCTCATAGTCTTGCCATTGCTGGATTAATAGAACCATGGCCTATAAGTGATTCTAATAAATAATATAATGTATATACATACATATATATATGTATGTATAATAATATATATATATAATATATATATATAATATTGTATTTGTCTGTGTGTGGGGTCTGTGTGTCACTGTGTTTCTCTCTTTCTCTCTCCCTTTCTCTCTCTCTTTCTGTGTGTGTGTGTGTGTGTGTGAAGAGATTCATTCTATAAGTTCTGCAACTCTAGAGAATCCTGACTACTAACAAATCACTAATACAAGAAGAATAAAAATTGGATTTTTGCTCAAATGGTTCTTATAGAAGTCTCTTTTCCAAACACTGGAGTCAAAACACAGGTTCCTGACTAAGGGTTTGTTATATTTGCTTTTATTAAATAACATTCTCAGGGCACAGGTTTATAATTATGTTTTTCCTTTTTTTTTTTTCCAAAGGCTTCAAATCATCATAGTTATTTATAAGAATAGTGAGTTTCTATTTTTGCTTCCTGCAGTTCAACAAGGTTTGATGTTTTTTATCCCAACCCCATTAGAACAGATTCCCCCTAAATTTACTGTATTTATTTGGACAGCTTTTAAAGGCCCCTTTTCCTTTCCTACATAGCAAAATTTTTACTGGGTAATTTCTCGGAGGGGATTTTGATCTTTAACTTTAAAATTCTATAAACTAGGAAGGAAAGAAATGATTATACAAAGTTTTTTCTCTCCCCCCTTTTTAACTAAATTTGGCAGTTACTTATTCTTCTTCCATTATACATTGGGTGTAAATAGCCAGCTATTGTCCTCTATAAAAGAAAACATTCACATGCACGGTTTAACAGAGATATAAGGACAACAGCAACATCCCCATGGCAAGTCAAGCCACGTATTTTGGGAAGGGCCCTAGATGTTTTGTTTATTCCCCTTGGGATAACCCTTTTTGAGGACAAACCCAAAGCACCAAAATTGGTTATAAAAATTCTTCTTATGAAGCCCTGTACAGTAAAAGTTACTTTTCCTTAGGTAGAAAATGCAAAAAGATTTGTAACAGAAGTGTGTCTGCCTTGGCTGTTTTTACATGTACTACTGTACGAGTAATGTACTTAAACTCAGAGAAGTTCCCCGTCTAAGGTTTATGTCCTCTTTTTCAAAAAAGGAAAATTTAGCAATCTTGGTCAAAGCCACATTGTTTTAATATGTTGAATTAGGATTTAGTTTATTAAAAACTTAAAGAAGATTTTCTTTTAAGACATGGTTCATATAACCCCAAATGATCTCAAATTCATTATGTAGTGATGCCTAAACTTCAGAATTTCCCCTCTACTTTCCAAGTGCTGAATTACAGTAGTGCACCCCTCCAGCTTGTTTAATGTCTAATTAACCAATTTCAGACTTAACTCTTCCTTTTGTTACCTATCATCAAGAATAAAGAGGGCATTTTAGAAGCCAATTAAACTCGGAACTAGAATCTTTCCCCATGGTGTAAATGAAAATTTGATAATGAACAAGAGGAAGTAGTCAAATCGGTTTTGTAAATTTTTTTTGAGGAAGGGTAGAGGAATTTGGTTTTTTTTTCTTATAAAAAGACAATCCTTTGGGGTGATCTTTTAACACATAAGGAAATGTTCCAAGGTAGATTTCAAATTTGGGTTTGGCTTTATTTAGCTGTTTTTTCACCGAATTTTTTTTTCATTGGATTTCAATCCAAACAAAAAATCCCCCATCCTTGAAGCCTTTTCTCGAATGTCAACTCCCCCCCGAAGCCCCAAATTATTTTATATTTAGAATGATAATGCCTGGGCCCCGTATTTTGAATTTCTTTAAAAACTGTACTCCATAAAGCCTGTCATTTTTTTAACAAATCACCCAACTGACTTAAAAATAGTATGTTTTAAATTTTTTACTCACTTTCCCCAGTAAGCTTACACAATGCAAAGAAGGGGAACTTCTCTGTTTCCTTGTGGGTGGACCCCACTACTACAACTACCAAATGAACAAACATTTAGTCTTATAACTAAAACAAGAAAAAATTCGTTCTAGGAATTGTAACCCGGTCTGTTGACACAAAATGGCAAGCCCTTTGAGCTGACCCTCAGGAAAGCTCACACTTCAGAAAAGTTGGGAGCAAAGTCCCCCTCCCCCTCTCATCTCTCCCCCCCCCTCTCCCCCTCCCTCTTCTCTCCTTTTCTCTTCTCTCTCACCCACACACCACACCCCACCACACACACACACACACACACACCCCACAAAAACCTACTTGGGAAGGAAGCAGTTTATTTTGGGAGAAAAAATTTTTCTGGGTTAAGTGGGTTTGGGGGCAAAAAAAGAAAGTCTTTTTTCCCGCTTCCTAACCACTGTTTTCCTTAGAAACTGTTTTTCAAGGCCCCTTAATTAACAAAGTGGGGAAGATAATTTAAAAAAGACCCAGAGCACTGTTCCTATTCTTGTCATAAAGTCTGAACACAGCGAATAGACCCTCCAAAGCAAAGTGTAAAATTTTTTCATCTCTATAATTTCCCAAAGACTCTATCAATGCCTATTTATTGAAAACCCTTAAAAATTTAATTTAAGAACAACCACAAAAAACACTAGGGGAGTTTAATGCCAAAATCTAGGAAAGAAAAGGACACTTGTTTAAAGGGAAAAAAAAACCCAAGGAAACTTTTTGGGGAATTTGAAGAAAGAAAAAACCAAAGGATAAAGGGAAAAGGGGGTCCCACAGATCATCACATTAGCTTTCAAAGTGGACTTGGAGATTAACATTAGCAAAAGAATGGTGTAAATTTTTTGCTACCCACTGGGGGCATATGAGAAAAAATCTTTTTTTTCCTTCGATCTTTCACCAGGCATTCATGAAAATATAAAACATGAACAAACAAAAAAGCAAACCCCGTACCCAGGGTGCATTTTTTCCATCTAAAATTTTTTTTTTGTGTGGTGTGTTGTGGTGTGTTGTGGGTGTGTTTTTTGTGGGGTGTGTGTGTCATGGGGTACAAGGACAAAAATGTTCAGAAAACCCCAAGAGGGGTATGTTTAAAAGAAGAAGAAGTTAGATCCAGAAAAATCACATTAATCAAATCTAAAATTAAATGCGAGAAGGATTACCCCCTACTTGTCATGAGAATTTTTTCCTGGGCAGGAGTTAATATTGAAAAAATTTAAACACTACCACATGAGTGGACTAGGCCAAAAAATCTTTTTTTTTATTGTTTTGGGGTGGGTTTGTTTTTTGCATGAAAAACAAAAAAAACAAGTTCCTTTCCAGGCCATTTGTTAGAAGCAAGTAAATTTTTTTTTTAGGGTTTTTTTTACGGGGAGTGGTTTTTTTTGGGTTTTGGTCACCAAATACAAGCGAAAAAGGGTTCCCCTTCCAAATTTGCAAAGAGGGGCCGCCCAAAAAATGCTGTCAAAAGGTTTTTCATTCTTCCGGAAACCATAACTTTTTTTAAACCCAAACTAAAATAAGGCCCCCGTAAATTCTGAGCCAACCACTAAGTTGATAAAAACTATACCGCTTTATTTCCCCTCTGTAAACATTAATAAAAAGTTCCTATATATTGTTTTGAACCCCGTTTGGGGGGCCGTTTTGAGGGGGGGCAGGGGACTTGCGGGGGGGGGGGAAGGGGGGGGGGCTGGGGGGGGGGATAACGGAAGGGGGGGGGGGGGGGTTGGAAAACTTTGTGGGGGGGACCGTGGTAAATTAAAGGGGGTCTACTTTTAAAGAGGGTGGGGGTTTTGAACCCCCAAAAGGGAAGGGCCAACCCATTTTTTATAAATTTATTGATTTAAATATTTAACCTTTTATTTTTAAAAATTTATAAAAAAGTAAATTTTTTAAAAACATTATAGGAGGTTTGTAATTTTGTAAAAAAGGTTTGTGGTTAAAAATTACAACTTCATTTTTATTCCTTTTTAATGTCTATTTTTAACTGATTAATTAAAAAGTGATTTTAAACCGATTGGCAAAAAAATTGAAAAATTTCTTTTAAAAACCCTTTTTAATTAAGTTTATCTTCCCCGGCTTAAAATTTCATTGGGTTTTTAGAAAAAAAATTGGGACTTTTCTTTTATAAACTTTTTTTAAATTTGTCTCCCGAAACAAATTTTCTAACAGAGCTGTGTAACTGTGAGAACGTAAAAAAAGTGTCATTAATTTTAGCTAAAACTCCAATTTTATTGACTTTTTTCTTCAAATTGGGTTTTTTTTTTAAAATTAAAAAAACTGAGCTGCACTTATAGGGGAATTAATGTCTGCAATTGCCTCCCCAAATTGAAAATTTTCCCTTTAATTTCTTAGACTCACAAAAAAAATGTGTTGAAAATTTTTTTCTAAAAAGGAAAAAAATGAAAAAAAATTTTGGGATTGCTCCATGACCCCCCCAAACCCCTGGGATCAGTGCCTTTGGGGGTTTTAAAAAGGAAAACACCTTGTTTATCCCCCCCGGGGGTTTTCCCCTTCTGGCAATGCCGAAATCAGAGAGGTAGGCCTTGTTGGTGGGGCCCTAAAAAAACCCCCCTTAAATATTCCACTTTCTACCAAAGGTTGTAAGGACAAATAAAGATTTGGGTTACTCTCACCGTTGGATTTGCTTTTGCCCCCCTTCTATCTTCTTTATGCAGAAATTCAGTACCTTGCAAATTTTTTTCCCCCCTTTTGGTTTCTCTTAGAGTCTTCAAGTCAACATTTGGTACTCATTTGCTTTGCTCAGCCTTAAATTTCTGTTTGCTGTCAGGGCGAAAAAACAAAAACATAATAAAAAAAGTCTTTTGGGGACATTAGGCCCCCAATATACCCCCGGGGAAACGAGGCCCGTTTTTTTACCAACAAAAACTATGTCTCTAGATTTTGTGTTTTCTAGAAGGAGTTCCACACCAAAAATTAAAAATTTCCAAAACCCTGGGTGGCCCCCAAGGGGCCCGAAAAGGCCTATTATCTGTTCCCATAAACTGTTTTTTTTCTACTGGGTTCCCCCTAAGTTCCATTCTGCGGAACACAGAATTTCGTTTTAGGTGAGAAAAAAAGGCCTTAAACCCCCTTTCCCCCCAAAAATTTGGGTTTTTAAAGTGCCAAACAGTTTGGGGAACAGCAGCCTCTTCCCCTAACCCCTGGGTATTTGCTTTTTTTTAGAAATCAATATCCTACAAATGTTTTGTGTCCCCCCAAAAAGTTTAAAGGTCCTTTCCTTCTAGCCCTCTGGGGGTTTGGGTCCATAATAAAAAACTTAAATAATCAGGTCTCAGAAACTTTCTAGAATCTACCCCCCCACTGAGGCCTTGCATGTCTAAATATGTCATATAGCCATGGGCCCCATATACAAAAAAAAAAAAAAACTCCCTCCTTTTTCAAATTGGCTCACGCCTTTGCTCAAAGGTTTATCTTGGACCACCCATTATTTCAGGGAGCCCAAAAAAAGAGTGAAATAAAAGGTGAAAAAAGGAAAAAAGGGAAAAATTTTCAAAATGGGGCCCTTTAGAAAATGGATAAGAGATCACCCCAAAATTTTTCCCATGGGAGAACCCCCAAATGAAACTAAAAAAAAAATAACCCAAAAATTTGCGATGCAAGGTGTGTTTCTTACAATGTCAATCTTGTCGTTTAAAATCGACAAGTTAGGAAAAATTAGAAAAAAACCCCCCCCCAGACCCGTTTTTCCCCTTGGCAGGGCCTTTTTCCCCCCCAGCATGAAATTTGGAATATTTTTTCCCCTTTCTTGTGGTTTATTGTTCATGTCTGATAAATTAGGGTTTAGAAAAACAAAAGTATCTCTTTGGGGTGTTTCATTTGGCCAGCCATTGCACCTTAAGGAAGGGAGGGTCATACTATTTTTGGAAACACAAAACTACTTTATGCTAGTGCTCCAAAAGCTTGAGGACCTCATGAGGTCATGAGGTCCTTTTCCTGGTTATGGGAAACAAATGACAATTGGGTAGGAAGGAGGGCCTCCCAAACCCCTCAGCTAATTTTTAAATCAAAAGGAGTTTTGGGATGTTACTTCTGAGTATTACTATGTTGCCTAGACATTTGGTGTGCACTGCCTTTGAGTCATGGTGTTCTGAAGGGAAATCCTTATCCACAAACCTAAGAAACACATTGGCTCATCAAACTAACTCAGATGGAATTAGTCCTTTGACATGTGTTTTGGGGGACCAGACCCAAAGTCCACTCTTCCCAGGAAAAAATCATTAACAGAGTATGGGAAAATCAATTTGCAAAGGGAGGGGCCTACTTTCCCGTGCTAAGAAAATATATGATTCTTCCAAAGAATTGTGGTGTGTATAAATTGAGTCTTCCCACCCCATGACCCCATCAGGAATCCGATTAAAGAAAAATCAAGTGTTTTTTTCTTTTTTCTTTCTTTTTTTTTTCTTTTTTTTCTTTCCCTTTTTTTCTTTTTTTTTCTTTCTTTCTTTTTTTTTCTTTTTTTTTTTTTTCTTTCGCCCCCGAATTTAAGTCTCAAGCATGGTTTACTTTGAGAAAATTCGTTTTGTATACATACTTTTTTTTGAAAAAATATTAGATGTAAATGTTTTCATAATGCTTTTAGTCAATTTTTGGTGAAACTGATGTGGTCAACAGGTACAATTCTGATTTATTTATTGTTAAAATGTTTGGGTTTATTATGTGCCCAAAACATGGATAATACAAAAAGATACGGAGGTTTTTCTTTTTTGAGCCCAAATGGGAAAATAGAGAAAAATGAACAAGTAAAACCCGAATGTTCTTGTGTTGTTTTAAAAAATTTTTAAAGCAAAAAGAGAACAAGTAATATACAGAAAGTGATAAACTTAAAAATACAAAATTGTATTAGTTACTTTCTTCCCTTTTGGAATATAAAAATCTGACAAGGCAATTTATAAAGGAAATTTTTCATTGGACTAGGGTAAGAGCATTAGAGGGCTGTTGACCAAGTAAAGGTTTTGGTAAACGGAACACGAGAAACACTTTGGGAAATCCAGCAGGAGCTTTACCTTAAAGAAGACATGTGAAGGCATAAATTTCCCAGGCATGGGATCAGTTTTGGCTAGGGATAGATGGGGTTTCTGTTTGTACTATGGTATTCCTTCAAGCCCCCTTGCTCTTATAATATTTTCTCACTTTTTCAGAAAATTTACACAAAGATATCTGAACTATGAAAATATTCTCCCTCCTCTCCCAAAAACCCCTTACTGCTTATTGGCCCTCTGGGATGAAGATTATCCCCACTCCCCCCAAAAAAAGAGTCATAAAAAAGGGGAAGGGTTTTTGTGAAGATGTTAGGTCTTTTGAGTTAAGGGGCTGTAAAAGGATTCTCCCCCTTGTACGATTAGGTCTACATGTCACTCAATACTTTTACTCTCATTTTCCCAGTTTTTTTTTGTCATCAAAACCGCAATTGGGCCCCTTTGATGGAAAAATCTTTGACCCGTGGATTCAATATCCAAATTTTTGAAATAGGACTCTTTCTTCCAGGGGAGGGTAGCCGGAGCACAAAAGTGCAAAAAATGAAACTGAAAAACAGTCTTTTCTCTTCTATTCCTCGGGGGTGGTTTTTTTATTACAAAAGGGTCCATCTACTCAAGATTGTGATTAGGGGAATCTAATATCCCCTCTATAAAAGGACTTGCCTGTATCTTCCTTATTAAGGGTCCCTTTATGTTGTGAAATCCAAATGCTTCAAAAAGGGTTTTAGCTCTCTTTCCTCTAAAAAAGGGGGTCCTAATTTTATTTTTTTTTTTTTACTCTTAAATTCCCAAAGAATGTAATTTGTTCACAAATTTAATTGTTTCTTCATTTCCCCCTTTATTTGTAGGCCCCCGAGCATGAAGACTTTTTACGATTTGTAACAGATGAAACCGTTACTAGTTCTTAGAATCTCAAAAGGGTTGTTTACCCCAAATAGGGAAAAAAGCCTTTGCCGAAAAAACAACTCTTCTTTACAATTCATCCCAAATTCAAAAGCTTCACAAAGCCACTGGGGATGGTGTAGTTTGACTGCATCTCAATGAACTATAATCCCGAAATTTAGTAAACACTTTTGAAAAAATTTAATTTTGCTTATATTATTATTTCTTTGATGTGGTTGAAGCAATTTGAAATTGGGGGCCCCGAGTAGAAATATATATGTTTTTTTTTGGGCGGAACTTGGGCAGGAAAATACTCTAAATCGCCACACCTGCTTGCCCCGGCCTTACAAACAAGTCCATTTTTTTACTGGCATTAAAGCCCATTTGTGTTGGGGAAAATTCCCTAGTTTAACTGAAGATCAGTTGAGACATCCAGCTTGTGGACTAAGCAACTACTGTGTTCTTGGACCTTCTGCTCATAGTCTGCCATTGCTGGATTACTAGAACCATGGCCTATAAGTGATTCTAATAAATAATATATTGTATATACATACATATATATATGTATGATATATATATATATATATATATATATATATATATTGTATTTGTCTGTGTGGGTGTCTGTGTGTCACTGAGTTTCTCTCTTTTCCTCTCCCCTTCTCTCTCTCTTTTCTGTGTGTTGTGTGTGTGGGGTGTGAAGAGAATCATTCTATAAGTTCTGCTACCTAGAGAATCCTGACTACTACAAATCACTAATACAGAAGAATAAAAATATGGATTTTTGCTCAAATGGTTCTTATAAGAAGTCTCTTTTCCAAACACTGGAGTCGAAACACAGGTTCCTGCAATGTTCTAGCTCTATCTGCTTCTAAATTGTTAAGAGTTCACTATATCCAGCCATCCAATAAAGAAAGAAAAGAAAGGGCACATATGTGAAGATTATAGAGATAGGGCCATAAAGGACAGTGCTATACTTTCTGCTCTGCTCATCTTCGTGGTCAGACTCAACTATTGGCTTCATCAGGACCTGAAAATGCATATAAGATAGCTATCTTAAAAAAGAGGAAAATGATTTGGTGAATAACTATCTACACACAGTAAGTTCATAGTCTCCAAAGTCACCTAATGAGCTATTTACCATGCCAGCTCTTGGTCTTCAATTATTTCAAATGTTAGTGTTCCCCAAATCACTGACATTAGATACTTCTCATAATTGTTTAAAAATAGATAGTATCTTAGCTATACAAGACTATAATGAATCAATGTCATTTGTAGAGCTATCATCACTTAGAACTAACAAGCCATTATGAAGACAGAAATGTTTGTCTTTACTGTAATCTTCATCTACATTTCATCTGTCATTCATTCTTTTATTTCTTCTGTCTGTGTGTGTTGTTGTTGTTATTGTTGTTGTTTGAATGTGTTGGGGAGGGATGAGCAGCTGCTGTGTTATATGTGTGATAACACCAGAGGTTGGTGTTGGGTATCTTCTTTGGTCGCCTTCAACTTTAGGCTATCAGACAGTGTTGGTGAATTTGAATATGTTTGACCTAGGGAGTGGTACTACTGGAAGGTATGATCTTGATGGAGGAAGTGTGTCACTATAGGGGTGGTCAATGAGATTTTCCTCTTAGCTGCCCATGAGACATTTCTCCCCTGGCTGTAGTCGGATCAAGATGCAGAACTCTTGACTCCTCCAGCATCATACTTTTCGCCATACTTTCTGCCATGATGATAATGGACTGAATCTTTGAAAGTGTAAGCCAGACCCAATTAAAATGTTTTCCTTTATAAGAGTTGCCTTGGTCATGGTGTCCTTCACAACAACGAAATCCCCAATGAAATATATAGGATCCCTTGCTGAATCCAGAGCTCACTAGTTGACTAAACTGGCTGATCAGCAAGTCTCCAAGATCTGCCTCTGTCTAGTTTTCAGTGCTGGGACTGCAAGCATGGGACCAGTTTCTAGCTTGATGCCAGGGATCCAAACTTAGGTTTTCCACCTTTGTGCAGCAAGCACTGAGCCATCTCCCCAGCCTTTACTGACTCTGCTTTCTTATAAAATGATCTTATTTCTTAATAAAGAAAATAAAAGCCTAATATTCTTAACTCTATCAGTGTTTCTGCCATCATAGCACAAATGACTTTTTCTTCTGTAAGCATTTTGTCTTGTTTTATGTTGTCACCAAAGATAAATATCTTCCCCTTTAAGCCTATTACTACTAACATTTTCTCCAGTATTTCCCATTATTAGAGACTTCCATATCTCTTTGTTTTTCCTTCTCATCAACCCTTAATTTAATTATTTTCTACTCTGTGTACCATATCTCTATTTAACCTCCTGTGTCTCTTCAGATTCATCTTACCCTTTCATTTTCTTGTGTAATTGCTGTCCACTTGTACAGCCTCTGTGTCCCTGTCCTATGAATCTCCATTTTAACCCACTTTAATCTGGATTTTATCCCACTGTTCCAGGGAATAAAATTTATATCCAAAGCCATTATGAACCTTTGTTTAAGCCAATGGATCTATTTTAGTCCCCATCTCTTTTAAATGATGTCTTATTTGATTTCTAGGGAGTTTCTACTCTTTCTTAAAGCACTTGTAGTTGTTTTCTATAGATCCACAGTCTGTTCTTTCTCTTATCATAACCTTGCCAGAAATTTTGTTCTCTGTAGCTTTATTTGTTTGTTTGATTAAGACTGAGTCTCATTATGTATCCTGTAACCCATTATGTAGACCAGGCTGGTCTTGAACTCACAGAGAGATGCACCTGCCTCTAAGTGCTAGGATAGAAGGCATGCACTATGCCCAGCTCTCTATAATTTCTTAAATGACAACATTTCTGAAATATTTTCCAATCTTCTATATGCATGTATACATATGCACATACATATTTAAATAAATATATTTGGAGAAATATTTGTGCATATATATTTCATCAGTGACATCATCTACTTTGTAGATTGTTATTTTTCCTTCCATGTTCTTCCTTCCTGAATCAGTGTCAGCTCAAAGTTCAAAGCCCTTTTACCACCAAAACTAACCACCAAAACAAAAAATGACCACTACCACCACCATCATTACCACCACCACCACCACCACACAATTTCCCAGTCCTTAGTTCTTGAAAACTTAAATATCCTTTCAAATTTACTTGCAATCATCCCCATGTGCCCCTTAACTTCTTCAGTCTTTATTTATTTATTTTTATCTCATTCTACCATACAGTGTCTGCTTGCATCTTTGCACTACGGTAGCACTTGACAAAGTCAATGAATACCTTCCTTTCCTAAACTCAGTGCATATGTTAAGCCATTTTCTTTTTTGACTTCTTAGAAGCATAAAACCTAGAGAGTGAGTGTGTTCTCTGTTGGAAGTACATGCTGATTCTCTAACCCCACTCTTTCTCATCTCTTTGACTGTTCTATCTTCTATGCTATGTGTGATAGATTCGAATGGAATGATTTGCCCTTTTAGATATTGGATTCTTCAAAGGTTAGGCCTCTGAATCCTTTTGTCTCTGTCACACCTTCCCGTGATTTATATTAGTTGACATTATATCCTAATGATCCATAAACTGATTCAGTATTTGATCAGATATCATTTCTGAACTCTATACTGAAAGGGCTCAATTTTCCTCATATTGTTGCCCTCTGGATATTTTGAAAGTTTTCCAGTTCAGTATTTTAAACACTGAGACTCTCTACTTTTGTCTCTAAATGTAGATTATTCCTCCAGAGTTTCCAATTTCAGTGAATGACACAGGCACTCATTCAGATATGCAAACTGACTTCCTCAGTATTTTCTTAAATACTGCCTTTGTATTTCTCTCTTCATTTTACGTATTTTATTTTTAGTTTATTTCTATACAATGCCTTCCAAATCTGTATATTTCTCTCCATAATATAGTATACATATAGTTATAGATGTCTTTTTTCTTTACTCTTTGATAATTTTATACAGTATATTTTGATTATATTCCTTCTCCTCTGCCAAGTCCTTCTAGATCCTCCTACCTCCCCACTCTCCTGACATCATGATTTTCTTTTTCTCTCAAACAAACAGACATGTGAAAAATTGTAGAATCATGTTTTGTTGGCTAATAACACCAGAATATGGTGCCAGACAAATCCAGTGCCACTTCACTGAAGAAACCTGGTTTTTCTTCTTGCAGCAGCTATCAATTACAAATAGATTCTTAAGTAAGTAGTGACACTCCTTCTCCATGCTAGGCTTTTAAAAATATTTTCAGATTTATTTTGTGTGCATGAGTGTTTATCCTGCATATGTACTACATGTGTGCCTACTGTCAATGGGGGGTCAAAATAAGGTCATCAGATCCCCTGAAACTAGAGTGACAAAGAGTTTTTAAATGCCATGTGTGTGCTGGGAACTGAGCCTGGGTCCTCTGCAAAATTGGCAAGTTGTCTAAACTTCTGAGCCATCTTTCCAATCCTTCCTATATGCATCTTATAACAGCCTCCCTTGTCTCTTGTGATTCTATCACATTAAGGCCTTTAAATGAAACATGTCTCTCCTATCACTACTTTTGAAGCTTTCTCTTGACCAGCCTTATCTTCATCTAAGACCTGGAAAATCCTCTTTTCTAATTCTGACCTCATTGTAAACCTTCCTTTGCTCCAAGAAGCTTTCATCTATTATTTAGACTGGATCAGTTTCTGTTTGATAGGTTAGTATTTTTTTTTCCCAGGGTATAGCACAGCACATTTCTGTTGTGCCATATGACTACTGTTGTATATTCTCCACAGCATTTAAACAGTATTTCCTGACAATTGATTTCTAGTCTGTCTCCAGCCTGGATCACTACAAATCACCTTTAATGGCCTCCCTCCTTCTAGACTTATGTACCATTTGAGCATTAACCTTTATAAACAATTATGTGTCTAAAATGAAAGTCGGACCATAACATTTTCTCACTACGTAGGAAAACAAGTAACTGAAAGATCCAGTCTTCCTTTTACTCTCCATTCTTATCTTTCATCCCATTTCTAGTCATTTTTCTCTAGAACTTCTAGTTCATCAAATGTACCCTCTTCTCTAATACTTTCAAATATAAAGGAATTCGAAATGTAATGTTTTTCTAACAGTGATCATCAATAACTTCCCAGGATCCTGCTGAGCCCGACCGAGCTGAGGAATTTTGCTCATATGAGCCAGACTCATCTGCTGTGCTCTAGAACTACCTACTTGCTTTGGTTCGTCTGGGGTTGACTAGTTTTGTTTGACACAGCATAGCCTCATCTAGTGTGCTTCTGTTCTCTTCCACACAGCTTCTCACCTTCAGTAGGCGAATCTGGGTTATCTCATGGGTGTAGCTTATTTTAAATAAAGGAAATGGGAGAATTCGATGGTTCTTCAGGTCTAAGCATGGCATGAACATAAGATCACTTCTGTCACCGTACATTGGGCAAAGAAGTTGTAAGATCATCCTAGATTCAGGGATATATATATAAAATTTGGCAGTAATCAATATGATGCACCACTTTTCACACTCTTTTACATAGAATACTGGTACTAACCAAGAAGGAGCTCTATGACTAAGAACAAACCTAAAATGCACAGTGAAATCAACTAGTATCAACACATGGATCTCCTGACATTTAACTGTCTATTACAGATAAAACGTCGGAAAATATCTCTACCACTGCCCTTCCACCATCCCAGCTGCCCTTTCCTTTATTTTTCTTCAGTAAAATCCATGAACTAGCATTTGAACTTTACCATAGGATTCTATCATTGCAGAGTTTTCATAGAAATACAACACGAGTACAAATGTAATGGGCACAAATCTATTGTTTTCTCTTGGGGTAGTGGTAGATATTTCTGCTCCTGTCTTACTGCATTGTTTACTCATCGCTGATGTGATGAGAAGCACTCTAGTGGTTTCTCTATATTTTACTTTTTGGTCAGGCACAGGACTCAGTCATTGTCATCTCATCTTGGGTCTTCTCCAAATTCTTGATGCATCCTGACAAAACTAAACTGGTATTTATGACACAGTCTTTCAACAGCAGCAAGACACTTGGTACCCTAGCTTCTCTCTCTGGGATGCCTTCTCTCTTGCCATCTCATCATGTTTATTTCTATGTTGTGACTGACTATCCTTTTAAGCTCTTGATTTAGCTTCCTCTGCCACACCACACTTAACTCTCATCTATTGCTGTATTCTATTATGATATCAGAACCGATGGTTTCCTAGTCACTTCTTTCCTTCTCTCATTCTTATTTTCTTTTGATATTACATTCACATGTTTTATCCTCTTTCACATTATTATTATCACCTGAGATATGTGATTCAACAGGGAATGCTAACCTCTCGTTGTGATATAACGCATTCCAAGTGCAAGTTGTAAGGACATTGACATCACTCATATATCCAAACTGCACCTATGTCTATGGTTTCTACTGACCTTTTGCAAACTTCCCTTGAGGTTAGCTGCTATTTATCCCAAAAGAGCAAGTTAGCACTGGGGACAATCTATGAAAAAAAAAAAAAAAGCATGCCCCAGAAAACTCTCCAAAGACAATATTCAAGTTAGTCTCAGACTCAGCAGAAAACAAACCCCTAAATTCTCAAAGAGACAGGATGATCTAAAGGAATTAACCTAAAAGGTTCTGAAGAAACCACTACTGCTTCATTCTATAGCAGGCACAGACTGCATAATAGACACTAGAGACCAGCTAATTCACATTTCTGGCACATTTACAAGAACCCATGTGTGGTGAAGAATATGAACGGATGATACTCTGGTCACATGGCTATACGGGCTGAATGAACTATTTGTGTAAAGAACCAGATGGTAAATATGTTAGATTTTGTGGAGCTAACTCCTCAGGTCTTCCACTGTGTCATGAGAGCAGCCACAGACAATATAAGAAGGAGCACATCTAAGGCAATAGACTGACCATGGTGTATAGATCATAATTTATCAATTTTTGTCTTAAGTCCTATAGCACCAGGAATTCTTTTACTATTTCACAGACATTTAGCTACTCATACAGTATTAAAATTCAAAATTTTATCTGCAACTGCAATTCCTTTTTCTAAAGCTCCTAGAATGTATTACCGCATGTTAGTGTCATAGATCCTTAGAGATATGGGAAAATATTGAGTCATTTTGCTACAGAAATCAGTGCAAATTAAGAAATAATCTACACATAGGCAAGCCCATAAAAATGTAAGAAAAACATTAGCAGTTAATTAGAAATTAATGTTGAAATGCTAGATGAAGTTCTTAGATTGAAGCAACTACATCATACTTGAATTGTTAATATGTCAATTAGTTTGGCTGCCTTCAAAGTACTTCTTAATAAATACTTTATAAAGACTTTTATTAAGTGAGAGCACAGCAGGTTAATAAAGTACAAATTTACATGGTCTTGAAACATCTATCTAGTAGTCTTTCTTATTGTACACCCTAGTCATGGTGGCTTCTTCAAAGTATTCATATTGCAGCTAAATTTTAAATATTGTCGCCATTCTGAAATTAAAGCTAAAGTATCTACAATAGTGAATCTGAAGGTCTAGTCTGGGACTAACTAGCAATCTCATCAGGTAATGTTGATGCCAATCTTCAGGCTATTTTAGACAGACTTGTTGGATGCTGACATTTGAAGCCTAGAAACCATGTTTTTAAAATATCTTCAGTTGATGGGCAGGGTAGCGAATGCCTTTAATCGTAGTACTTGGCAATCAGAGGCAGATGGATCTGAGTTTGAGACTAGCATGATCTTCAAAGAGACTTGCAAGACAGCTAGAACTACGTAGAGAAACAATGTCATATATCAAGTTATTGGGGTAATGTAGCTGGATGGTTTCCTGCGGCTGCTACATTGTTTGCAGTGGAGCTGATGGGGATGGAGCTAATGTGGGAAGAGCAAAGAGAGAGAAGGAGAGGAAAGAGAGGAGATGAAGAAGGGAGGAACAGGAGATAAGATGGCTGGACACAACTTTCGTCTTTAGCAGTCTCAGGGAGTTATCCATATCTAGGTTAGTTAATGTGGGTTAACAACTCTAATTGTGTGGGCATCTTGTTAATTAAGCATTTCCAAATATATGTACCAATTGGATACCTTTGAGCTTTGAGAGTCTTCATTCTACCAGGAGCCACGGGCATGTCGGGTATTGTCTGGGGTTCAGTCGAGCCTTGTGGACAGCGTTGTGGGTTGGTAGAGCCAGCTACCACAAAGGCATCTCGTAGGTGCTAGGGCTGGTGTTTCAAGCTAGCCTGTGTTTCAACCTAGCCGGAGCCATGGTCCAGAGCCACAGCCATGCGGGAAAATGGTGGCTGTCTGGTAACATCTGGATCGAGTGCCGCCTTTTAAATATTACTGCAACAGGGTAAAGCTCAAGTTTGAGATCTACAGATTTAAGGTGCAGATATATAAGCAAATAAGGTTTAGCTGGATGTGCTTCAGGTGTAGACATGGAATAATGGATTCTACCTTGTCTGTTCATTGAAATTCTTTTGGGTGTTTTATAAAATATTTACATCTAGTACCACCTAGAGACAACTATTTAATTGATATAGGATGTGGCTTACACTTTGAATGTCAAAAAGATTGTGAGTTGATTATAACTAGATCTAGTAAGCACTACTGTAGGGGATGTCATAGTTTAATCCAAACACACTGGGACACCATGTTTGATGGTATGGGGATGCTGTTTTCTCTTTCATCCCGTCTCATGTTATGCTGAACTCTGTTTCCATTGGAAGACTGTTTGCTTGCTGCATTTATCTGGGTCCTAACAGCATCATCTTGGAAGTAAGTGATCATTATTATACTGAGAAGTGGCATAGTTGTATGGATATTTGCATTCTTCTTTTACATTGGGTAAATGAAGAGTCTTTTGGATCACACACACCACACACAGACACACACACACACACACACACACATGCACACACACATGCACACACACATGCACACACACAACCATATGTGCTGAAAATCTAGTGTATAGTGATATACATACTTTGACCTTTATGTTAGCAACGAAATGCTGTGAAAAGGAAAATGATGTAGTTCTAAAACATTGTAGAATGAGGGTAATGAAACAAAACTGAGAACAAAGAACAAACCAAACCATGGTCAAAGAACATATAAAAAAAAAATCAGCCAATGTAAAACACCTAAGAATAAAGAAAAAGGTGATTTGACATAGGATGCAGATGCTATTTCCAGATTATAAACTACTCATTAAACAAACAAAGCCAAAATAGTGAATTCAGTAGTTAACTCAAGAAGAATAAGAAATACAAACCAAAAGAAAACCAAATAATTTTATTAATAACATTGAGAAGATATTAATATATGAGAATGCAGATAATGTTAGAACATTTCATTTAAATATTAAAAATAAACAAACCATTAACTCAACTATGAAAATAATATGATGAATTCAAGTAAGGAAGGGTCAAATGTGGGTATGCAGGTTTATATAGCCTTGTAACCCAGTGCCTATGAGATGGAAGAAGAAAGATAAAGGGGTCAAGGCCACCCTTGGCTACATAGCAAGTTCAAGTCCACTTTGGAACCTATCTCAAAAATCAAAACAAGTCAAAAAGTACAGAATTAGAAAATATTATACACACACACATGCTAAGTTTTAAAAGCTTGTAAAATGGAGAGATGGATATTTTTAAAATAGATAAAAAGTGAACAAATGTTTGAAATTAGACAAACAATGGAAAAATTGGGTGGGGAGATGTATATTTTTTTTAACAGGTACAGTTTTCAAATCAGTAAGTTTCAGAAATTTCTAAGCTATTGAGTGTTCCAAAGAATGGAGGGAAAAGGGAACTCTTTTAAAAACAAAGCCAGAAGCTAGAGTAATGCTGAGAAGCACATCTGACATTCAAAAATATTTTTACAAAATGGTGAGAATAAAAGAGGAGGAAGAGAGAGAATGTGAGAAGAAGAGGGGGCAAGGAGATGAAGAGAAACTAGCAACTTCATAGAGACTTCACAAAATTGATCCTAGGAAAATTAAAGCATTGGCTCATGCTGAGGAGAGCAAAAGTCCTGAAGCCTTCAGGAGCTCCCTATTATTCAGGGAAGAATGGCCTTGGGGAGTTAAATATACTTTCATGATTCTGAATCACAGTTGAATATACAAATATCATTTTAATTGGGAGAAAGCAAACTACATCCAATGCATTCAACACAAGAAAGCATGCACCCAATTAAAACATATATATAACTTAAAGATATAAAAGAGAGTTAGACAGGAGATATCCTGCAGGGTTTGATAATGATGCTTCAAAAATCCCCTGGGTAATTAAACAAAAATTCCAGTGCCAGATGAAGGTATCTCCTTATGAGTTGTTGATTAGGGAGGTCCCAGAGCCTTCCATCCTAAACAATAATACGGCGTCTTATCATTCCCCTTGGTTGTGCACCAAAACTTAGTTGATAAGACCCACTGCTGAAGATAGAATATATCTTCCTTGCAAGATAAAGAGAAATTGAGCTGAAATCGAGCTGGGAAGTTTTCCCCTGCTGACTTTAAGTATTGGAAGATGTTTTGCAAGTGGCTGAGAGAGAAAACATATCAATGGTTTTAACCATCTGTGAACCCTCAGAACAATACCAATGTGCCAGGTAAGATGTGACCATGCATTCAAAAGTGGCAGTAATGTTATGGAGGTAACCAACAACTCTCTCATTAGCTTTGAGGCTTATTCCCCAAAAGCAAATGTATGCCTGATATTCTAATTCCAGTCAAAAATTCCTATCGGAAGAGGTGTCAGGTTCTAGAAGTGAACCTAGTAATATTATTTAGCTAAATTGACATGGCACCCAGCTGTCTTCTAAATATTTATGCTTATACTCACAGACAAATGCTATTCTCAGCCTCTATCCAGGCGACATCTCTTTTCCATAAATGGCAGTGAATATAGAAACTTTTGACTGCTAAAGGTGTTGGAAAAAAAGTGTTTATTGGGTGGACATCCCTGGACAGGACATTTTTGTTACCTCCTCTAAGGCTCAGGGAATATCACTGGAAGATAGGCTATAAATAAACAACAAATAAATAAATAAATAAATAAATAAATAAATAAATGTAAGAGCAGAATATAGGGCGAAAGGCTATGAGATACTATGTTCTAGCCATGGTACAACCGATGCAATCATGCCCTCACAACAGCTGTAGTTACCTAGAATGAACCTATACAGAAGACTGAGCTTGTCAACAATCAATCATGGATCAGGGAGGGGTTCATAAAGTCCTACCCCTCCTTACTGAGCTATTGATGTATTCTGAGCAAGAGGCAGTTGTGTACCCACTGAGGAACCCAAGGATATTTCTAATTGCATATTCACACAAAGGGTCCTGGTGAATTTCAATAGGCCTCAAAACAAAAAAAGACAGGAATGTGGGAAAGGAACCTGTAGGGAGTAATAATAAGGGAAGCGGGCAGAAGAGAGCAGGTGTATATGTATATGTATGTGTATGTGTATGTGTGTGTGTGTGTGTGTGTGTGTGTGTGTGTGTGTTTCTGTGTGTGTGTATGAAGTTAATAAAGAACAAATTCAATTAAGTTATTGAAAAGGATGTAAATATAAAAAATATAACACACACTCATTTGTCACTTTTTTCAGTATAAAATTTTGTCTAAACAGATGAATTAATCCATTGCAAGGATTAAAAACTATTAGGCCTCAGTTGGACCAATTTTCAATGGCACACAAGATCATGTGATGGTTTCCTTTTCAAACTCTGAACTTCTAGATCTAGCCTCTCTGCTAGTTTTCGGATGACAATATATTTGAAGGAGTATGTAAGCAATCAAGTGCTATGCTTCTGTATTTTATTTGGTTAAACTCTAGTCTAATTCCTTTCTTTAATCAAAATGCATGTTGCTGGAAGAAATTCAGCTTTCTTTGAATGTCAGCCAGAACTTTTGGATCAATAGCCCTTTGCTATCTGGGTAATGCTCCTTTGTCACAAATGTATAAGCCACATCAACTACTGGCTTTCAGATCTTGTGAGCTTTCCTAAAGTATCTAATTTCTCTGCCTTATGATTACATTTATTGATGTTCTATAAATGTATTTGTAGAATAACTTATTTTTACAATGTAGCAGGACAGTAGAATATTTTTATAAAAGACATTTAAACGACAAGATATCTAATGCTCAAATCTCTTTTTTTTTTTTCAGAACAATATTTGCTAAAGAATGGAACTTGGTGAAATGAGCTATTCTAAGTTTGGGGCAGTAACTATACAGGACAAGACTAGAGCATCTTGTGGTATCAGAGAGAGAGAGAGAGAGAGAGAGGAGAGAGAGAGAGAGAGAGAGAGAGAGAGAGATGCTTAAAACTAAACAAATTAAACTAAACCCTCACAATGACAAGGTACCTGGTATACAGAGTCAATTTAAAGATCTCCCAATAAAACTTTGAAGTTTTTGAGCAAGAAAATAAAGTTCTATGTAATTATCACCCAGTGTATAAAATATTCTTAAGGGTACTTCAATGTAAATAAATGACCTAATCATTAACTAGCTAACCAGAGAAGTGTTGATTTTCAATTTATGCAAGCACTCTTCATTCAAGTTGGTGATGCATAATTCCACACTGTGTGTGTATGACATGCACATCATGATTTCATTCCCAGTATATACATTGTAAAACACAGTGTAGAAAGGAGGGGTGAATCATCAACTTTACAGTGCAAATACATGACAAATACTACCTCAATCATATATGTTGCGTTGATAAACTGTTTCTTTGATATAATGTGATAAAATTACAATCTCCCAGTAGTTCTTTCCAAAATTTTATAATGAGTCTGTTTTAAGGCCTAGATAACATGTTAGGGCCTAGGTAAAATATTAAGGCCTAGATAAAATATTAAAGCCTACGTAACAGTTACTTAGCCTGCCATTATAAGGAAACTTTCTCTTTTTTTTTTTTTTTTTTTTTTTGCTGTTACTAGGAAACTTTCTAATGCCAAGATTGATTACAGATTCTATTATATTCTGTGCCCTTTAAAGGAATCAAAATAGAATTTAGTAGAATTGTTTTGTATAGTTACCTGCAATAAACTTGGACCAAACCAACCACCCAACAGCACTTCCTGCACCTGTGCACAAGCTTTTATGGTATTTGCCTTTATAAACTGCTCTTGGGCCCCAACATAAGGGAGACACCTGCACCAATATAAGAAACTATTTGGAGTAAGACTTCCATTTTTAGTAATGGTCAAGTAGCTTTTAAGTTTCTAAGTCCTCCTGGGAACTGGCATCCTGCTTGCAAAAAGAGACATGTATATGAGTAACTGACATTTTGGTTGGCAAGGTTAGACATGAGTGTTAGACAAGTCCCATCCTGGTAGACAAATTAGAACTTGAATATTAGACAAGGCAAGTCCCCTGCCACAACTGAATAGCCCAACCAATGGGAGCAGGATAATGTACAAAAAAAGAAAGTCATATTCTTAAGGAAATCCCCTGTCCCTATATCCTGATTGGTGAAATAATTTGGCACAAGTTCCCTGCCACAGGTGAAAACTCCAACCAATGGTAGCAGGATAAGTGTACACCAAAGCTATGTTCCTAAGAGAATCCTCTATTCCTAAATCCTGATGGGTAAAATAATTAGGCACAGATGTTTGTGGATTTGGGACTTAAAAATCCTGTAGAATCTTAACTCGAGGTCATGGTTTAGTTCCCAAATCTGGAAATGACCCTGGTCAACCAGTCCTGGGTCGCATGCTCAATAAAGTATCCTGTCTGACTGAGACCAGTGCTTGTATGGTTTGTGATGCCGACAGTCTGGACACTATGGAATGGCTCAATCCTCTTCAAAACTGTTGAGATCATGGCCAGGAAGCTGTTTCAGCAGGTAAAGGGGTTTGCTGTCCAAACCGAGGAGCTGAGGTCAATCTTGGAATCCACATTATTTTCTGACTGCCACATGTGTGCCACAGTATGCACAAACACCCTCCACATCATACATAGACAAACAAGAATAATAATTTCAAAAACGTTAAAACACCTGTGAAGATTACCCAGAACAAAGAAAGCCTCAGGAAACTGTTATAGTATAAAAGAATTTAAAACAATAGACAACTAAAATATTATGTGAGAACTTGGTTGGGATTCTAGGGGGAAAGTACATTAGGAAAAAATTAAGGAAATGAACAGGATTCATACAGTAGTTACTAATAATGTATACAGTATAATATAATAAACAATTTATTCATTAAATGCCATACCAATATCAGATTTTAATAAACTAGATTTGGAGATTATGGCACGTATATCACATTCAAAACTTTCTTGTAAAGGTAAATTTTAAATAAAAGTTTTGTTTACAAAGATAAGGAAATAAATATAAGTTCAAGTTTCAAAACAAGTAGCTTGATGAAGATTGATAGATTCCTCCAGGGTATGTATAAATTCAAATATTCAGACAGCAACAACTTAGCATTTAAGCTCTTTTGTGATATAACTTTAATATGGATGTTCAGAAATAATATCTGAGAGCATCTACTTCCAATTAAGGTTAATTGATTTATAGTCCAATTGTAAACTCTAACTGAATGATATTTATTTTTATTGCCTTGATTCTATGACCTTCTCAAAAGTAAGAATGAATCCTATTAATTTCTCTCATCAGCACCTATAAACAAAAGTGAAATATGTAGTTAAAATGCAATAATGGAATTAATAATTTGATTGATTAGCAGAACTGGTTGGCTCTGAAACCAGAATAATTATATAATAGATAGGAAACACACACACACACATACAAATTCATTTACACACAGGCAGAATTTGAATGTGAGCCAATTTTTTTAGGATGTCTACTTACAAGTCTTTTGGGGGTGGGAGATACAACCTTCTGACACTAAATTGATTATTTGACACTAAATTGACAAAAATAGAATTATTTTTGAATAATTTATTATGCTCAACAAAATGATAGTTTATAATCATTTTTTCAAAGTTGTTTGCAATACATTCTGGAGTCAAATATCAGATGTGTAAAGCAAGACAAAAACAAAAAACAAAAGGTTCTAAACCCTTTTTTTTTTTTTTTGGTTGTGTGAAAAAATTTTCTTTAATTTTCTTTATTGGATGTTTATTTATTTACATTTCATACGTCATCCCCCTTTCCCCATTTCCCCTCCCTAGAACCCCATTATCCCATCCCTCCTCCTCCTTTTTGCTTTTATACCATTTTAATTACATTCAAGTATTAAGGTTAGTTCTAGGTTGAGGGATTAGCAATACAATAGATGCAAATAGTCAAGGAACAAGCAAGACAATAAACACAAATAGTCAAAGAACAAGCAAGGCAATAAACAAAATTCTATGAAAACTCCTGTGATCACTGTTTCTAAGAGCTTATCAGGATGATCAAAATATCTGAGCCAACTTCCCTGTCCTACCCAAAATCATTTTCATGTCTGAATCTTACTTCTTTGTTCTAGCCTAAGGTTTAGATTCCTGCCTGAAATTACTTCTTTGTTCTAGCCTAATGTTTAGATTTCTGCCTGAATCCTACTTCCTTGTCATTGGCCAATATCATATTCCTGCCAAGCAAACCATTTCCTTGTCCTTAGCCCATGTCAGATTCTTGCCAAGCAGCCCCAAAAGCTCTCCACCTCTCTCCATTTTTTTTATTTCATTAACAAGACTGTGCCTGTCTTAGGTCACTGACAAGAATGCCTTCCTTATCCATCCTGGAATATGCATTATCAAAAGCAATGCACTTCTGTCTTAGGTTGGTAAGGCTCTATACAGAATCTTACCTGTTCTTGGCTTGGTAGCCTGTTAATTTAATAACTCTGTCTGGAGGTCCATTTTCAGGGTCAAGCCATGTACTTTGACTACCAACATGTTGATGTTGTTAAAGACAAGCGTTAACACAATGGGCAGGAATAAAAGTATAACCAGGACAAAATGACTAGCATGATCAAGCTATATATTCCATTCTTGAAGCTTGACCAAAATAAATACTGACCCCAAGCCATTGGTAATTTTATCTGCAGTATCTACCAAATCAATGCTCAACAGAGCAGCTTTCTTTAAATTCATAAGCTCATTATGCAATGTTAAAACATCCAGAGAGGTGTTAGAATTATGCCAAATACACTGCAAGTGTCTTTAAACTTGTTCTTAATTATAATGACTACCACTGTAAATTTTAGAACTAACATGAATCCAATGGTATTTGTCATGACACTCGAGATGGCTCCTTACTCTTAAACTCTGAACCTCCTTCCAATAATTTGAACAGGATAAAAACCATCAATCTGTTCTTTCAAAAGTCTATCTAAATTCTCTTGTATGTTCACCATATTAGTAACATTTTTTTTTGCTAAAGGATTAATAAAAGTAACTGTCTTAACTTCTTGTGTCAAAGCAATTGCAGAAGCAGTGGTGCTAGCAATTAATGTAATTAAAGCTGTTATACCAGCAATAATCAAGTCCACTACCCTCTTACTTCTGCTTAAAGCCTGCCTTACTTCTTTTAGTACTTGCAAGCTTTATTTCAGTATATCAAGTTTCTGTGATACTCAGGGCAATAAAACAAAAGCTGGTTGATAGACCTCCTTAACTGACATGCCCAATTTCAACACACTAACACAATTGGAAAGTGTATAATCAATGCAACTTTTGTAGAAGAAACAAAAGTAATTTTAACTTGACAATTTTAAGAGTCTTAACACATGTGCTAACATGTTTGAAATCCAGATCCTGCCCCAACTTTATCTCTTGCTTACATAACATCATAGAGAACTGCAGCTAACTTCTAAATATGCCTCTGAAAAATGTCCAGAACCCGACTTCCAAATGAAAACTGTTATTTCCAATATTGGATTGATTTCTAGACCAGTACATGATTGAGTCCGAATAACTGGTCACATTTAAGAAAAATACAAGAGTCATTATAACTTCTTTTTTTGATTCTCTGTTCCACAATGTCTAAAAACTTGAGGCAAGCCAGCTTGTCCCATCAGGAGTATAGGTAAGCAATGGTGGGTAGGGAACTTATGTTCAATACAGCTTCAAAGTCACCATTGTCACGGCACTCAGCAAGCTCACAGGTCAGCATCATTCTTTGTCCTGGCATCAGCATGTCTTACCACTGCTCTGGCAGCCACCATGCTCCTTCAGCATCCTGCAGAAAAAACCACAAACATGCTCTCTTCCCCATACTAAATACCTGACTGGGATCATACCTTATGCCAGTAAGTGGATCATTCCGTTTCACCTATACATAAGTATGCCTAGTTGTAGAGTGCCATAAACACTCAGCAGACAGTTCCTTGGCATCTATTTAAAAAATAAATAAATAAAAAGATGATTTAAATAAATTTGTGGTTTACAGGTATATATCCCCCCTTTTTATTTTATGAAGATATTGTTTTAAAGTTTTCATGGGCCTGTTCCACAGTCTCTTGTCCTTGACAATATAAGGAATCCCAGTAATATGGGTAATGTTAAATTGCTGCCAAAAAGTCTCAAATGTTCAACTGTGATAGCCAGTTCCATTATCTGGTTTTTGTTTAACTGTTTGTCTTACTTTTTCTTCTTTTTATTATTGGATACTTTATTTATTTACATTTCAGATGTTATCCCCTTTCCCCATTCCCACCCCAGAAACCCTTTATCCCCTCCTCCATCCTCCTATTTCTATGAGGGTATGCCTCCACCCGTCCACCAACTCCTACCTCTCCCACCTCAAATTTCCCCTCACTGAAGCATCCAGCCTTCAAGGGACCAAGGCCCTCCTCTCCCACTGATGCCCAACAAGTCCATCGTCCACTACATATACAGCGGAGACATGGATCCCTCCAAGTGTGTTCCCAGGCTAGCTGTTTAGACCCTGGGAGCTCTGGTTGGTTGGTATTGTCACTCTCCCCATGGAGCCGAAAGCCCCTTCAACTCCTTCACTGTTCTCTTAAACTCCTCCATTGGGGACCTTGTGATCAGTTAGATGGTTAGCTGCAAGCATCTGACTCTGTTTGTGTCAGGCTCTGGCATTGCATCTCAGGAGACAGGTATATCAGGCTTCTGTCAGCATGCACTTCCAGACATCCACAATAGTCTTTGCATGTGGTGATTGCACCTGGGATGGATCCTCAGGTGGTGCAGTCTCTGGACAATCCCCACTCCAGTCTCTGGCCCACACATTTTTTCCTATTTGCTCCTGTGAGTATTTTGTTACTCCTTCTAAGAAGGACAGAAGTGCCATCACTTTGGTCTTTCTTCTTCTTGGGCTTCATGTGGTCTGTGAGTTATGTCTTGGGTATTGTGAGATTTTGGGCTAACATCCACTTATCAGTGAGTGCATACCATAAGTGTTCTTTTATGAATGGGTTACCTCACTCAGGATGATATTTTCCAGTTCCATCCATTTGCCTAAGAATTTCATGAATTCATTGTTTTGAATAGCTGAATATTACTCCATTGTGTAAATGTACCAAATTTTCTGTATCCATTCCTCTGTTGAAGGACATCTGGGTTCTTTCCAGCTTCTGGCTGTTATAAATGAGGCTGCTATGAACATAGTGAGCATGTATCCTTGTTATGTGTTAGGCATCTTCTGGATATATACCCAGGAGTGGTATAGCTGGGTCCTCAGGTAATACTATGTCCAATTTTCTAAGGAACTGCCAGACAGATTTCCAGAGTGGTTGTACCAGCTTATAATCAAACCAACAGTGGAAGAGTGTTCTTCTTTCTCCACATCCTTGCCAGCATCTGCTGTCATCTTGAGTTTTTAATCTTAGCCATTCTAAATGGTATGAGGTGGAATCTCAGGGTTGTTTTGATTGCATTTCCTTGATGACTAAAGAAGTCGAACATTTCTTTAGGTGCTTCTTGGCCATCGATATCCCTGAGGTGAAAATTCTTTGTTGTGCTCTGTACCCCATTTTAAAATAAGGTTTTTAATTGTCTGGAGTCTAATTTCTTGAGTTCTTTGTATATTTTGGATAATATCCCTCTGTCAGATGTAGGATTGGTAAAGATCTTTTCCCAATCTGTTGGTTGCCATTTTGTCCTATTGACAGTTTCCTTTGCCTTACAGAAACTTTGCAATTTTATGAGGTCCCATTGGTCAATTTTTCATCTTAGAGCATAAGCCATTGGTGTTCTGTTCAGCAACTTTTCCCCTATGCCCATGTGTTCAAGGCTCTTCCCCACTTTCATTTCTATTAATTTGAGTGTGTCCAGTTTTATATGGAGGTCCTTGATCTACTTGGACTTGAGTTTTGTACAAGGCAATAAGTATAGATCAATTTGCATTTTCCTACATGTTGACATCCAGTTGAACCAGCACCATTTGTTGAAAATGCTGTCCTTTTTCCACTAAATGGTTTTAGCTTCTTTTTCAAAGATCAAGTGACCATGGGTGTGTGGGTTCATTTCTGGGTCTTCAATTCTATTCCATTGATCTTCTTGCCTAGCTCTGTACCAATTATGCAGTATTTATCAATATTGCTCTGTAGTACAGCTTGAGGGCAGGGATGGTGATTTCCCCAGAAGTTCTTTTATTGTGAGAATAGTTTTTGCTATCTTTGGTTTTTTGTTATTCCAAATGAAATTTGAGAATTGATCTTTCTAACTCTGTGAAGAATTGAGTGGGAATTTTGATAGGGATTGCATTAAATCTGTGGATTACTATCAGCAAGATGGCCATTTTTATATATTAACCCAGGTAGTCCATGAGCATGGAGATCTTTCCATCTTTTGAGATCTTCTTCGATTTCTTTCTTCAGGGACTTGAAGTTCTGTTATACAGGTATGTCATCTGCTTGGTTAGATTCACACCAAGGTATTTTATGTTATTTGTGACTATTGTTAAGTGTGTCGATTTTCTAATTTTTCTCAGCATGCTTATCTTTAAGTAGAGGAAGTCTACTGATTTGTTTGAGTTAATTTTATATCCAGACATTTTGCTGAAGTTGTTTATCAGATTATGGGTTCTCTGCTGGAAGTTTTGTGGTCACTTAAATATAGTATCATCATCTGCAAATAGTGATATTTTGATTTCTTCCTTTCCAATTTGTATCCCTTTGACCTCCCTTTGTTGTCTAATTGCTCTGGTTAGGACTTCCAGTACTATATTGAGTGGGTAGGGAGAAAGTGGGCAGCCTTGTCTAGTCCTGATTTTAGTGGGATTGCTTCAATTTTCTCTCCATTTACTTTGATGTTGTCTATTGGTTTATTGTGTATTGCTTTTACTATGTTTAGGTATGGCCCTTGAATTCCTTTTCTTTCCAAGGCTTTTACTATGAAGGGGTGTTGAATGTTGTCAAATGCTTTCTCGCATCTAGTAAGATGATCATGTGGTTTTTTCTTTGAGTTGTTTTTTATATAGTGGATTACGTTGATGGGTTTTCTGAATATTGAACCATCCTGCATTCCTGGGATAAAGCCCATGAGATCATGGTGGATGATTGTTTTGATGTGTTCTTGGATTCAGTTTGTGGGAATTTTATTCAGTATTTTTGCATTGATATTCATAATGGAGCTTGGTCTGAAATTCTCTTTCATTATTGGGTCTTTGTGTAGTTTAGGTATGAGCATAATTGTGGCTTTATAGAACAAATTGGGTAGTGTTCTTTCTGTTTCTATTTTGTGGAATAGTTTGAAGACAATTGGTATTAGGTCTTCTTGGAAGGTCTGATAGAATTCTGCACTAAAACCATCTGGGTCCTGGGCTTTTTTTTTTTTTTTTTTTTTTTGGTGGGGAGACTTTTAATGTACCAGGTATCTGTCTAGGAAATTGTCCATTTCATCCAGATTTTCCAGTTTTGTTGAGTATAGGTTTTTATAGTAGAATCTTTCTGTTGTTATGTCTCCTTTTCAGTTCTGATTTTATTAATTTGGATTACTGTCTCCTGTGCCCTCTGATTAGTCTAGCTAAGGGTTTATCTATCTTGTTGATTCTCTCAAAGAACCAGCTCTGGTTTTGTTGATTCTTTGTTTAGTTTTTTTTGTTTCTACATTGGTTGATTTCAGCCCTGAGTTTGATTATTTCTAGCTTCTATTCCTCTTGTGTGTGTTTTCTTCTTTTTGTTCTAGAGCTTTCAGGTGTGCTGTCAAGCTTCTAGTGTGTGCTCTCTCCAGTTTCTTTTTGTGGGCATTTAGAGCTATGAGTTTTCCTCTTAGCACTGCTCTCATTGTGTCCACAAGTCTTGGTATGATAATGTCCTCATTTTCATTAAATTCTAAAATGTCTGTAATTTCTTTATTTCTTCCCTACAAGTT
>JAJTUV010004636.1:0-18220 GCA_021653895.1 Mastomys natalensis
TTTAAAAATCTGCAAAGAAAGATCAGGTAAATTCTAGATGTTCATCTGGATATGTGAAGGCAGAGATAAATGACTACATTTTGCACTTAAGGATTTTCTTTCTGCACTCGAAGATGAACTACCAGGGAGATGATCCAGTTCATAAAGAGCTTGCTGGCACAAACATGGAGATTTGAGTTCATATCCACAGTACCCATAATAAAAGATGAGTTGGCATATACCTGTAATTGTAACACAGGGAGTTGGGACATGATATGGGGACCCATGAACTCTTTGGCCAGCCAGCCTAGCTGAATCAATAAGCTTCAGGTTCAGTGGGAGACCTTGTCTCAAAAATAAGGTGGAGTACATATGGTAGACACCACCATACACCTCACCACAGTCAGTGTATCCCACACTGGTCTTGTCCTGTGTCTACTGATAGCGCTGCTCTCTACAGAGCAGCTCTACTCAGTAGCACTCAGGTGTCAGAGAATGAGAACAAGTAATATTTTTCACGAGCCCAAGCATTTGAATACTTGGTTCCTAGATGATGGCATTCTTTGAGTAGGTTGTGAAACTTTTAAGAAGAGAAGCCACTGGGGCTGGTGCTACATTCAGTTTGCTCTCTGAGCTTCCTGAATGTGAATAGAGATATGATTTTGCACTTTCCTACTCTGGCTGCCTGCTGCTACACATTCCTCACCATTATGGACTTTAAGCTCAAGTAAACTTTTTTCTGTAAGTTGTTTCTGGTTATGGCATTTTAATACAATGTGATAGAAGGAGTCAATAGTGATCTCTGGGTTCCACATAAACTTGTACCTCCACATACATATGCACACACCCATAGGAACATACACATACTATATCCACCTACCTATATTCATATAAAGAGATCAACTATTTTACAAACAGCCGCTTTATGATAATAACCTAAAAAGAAATGAGTTATTAAGCCACAAAAAAGGCAAGGAAAACTAGCTAGATAATTGTTCTAACACTGAGCTATGTCCCCAGCCTTAATTTTCCTTTTACTTGGTGTTTCTCTATCACTGAGCTAAACCTCCAAAGTTTCCAGTCTGTGTGTGTGTGTGTGTGTGTGTGTGTGTGTGTATGTGTGTGCATGTGTGGTAGTGGTAGGGGGAGTAGGCTCTGGGATCAAACCTAGGGCCTTGAGCACGCTAGGTAAGCACTCTATCACTAAGCTACATTCCTCCCAGCCCAGTAAGCAAGATCTTTAAATGCATATATTAAGTCAAAAGAAAACAGTTTGCAATGCCATACTGTATGACTCTAATTGTATGACTTACCAATAAAAGGCAAAACTATAGGGATAGTACTAGTTTTTGGTAGTCCATGGCTATAATCCCAACACTCAAGAAGACAGAATTTCAAGGCTATTCTTTGTTACATTTCAAGGTGAAAGGCATCATGACATATATGAGCCCCCAACCAAACAAACAAATAAAACATATGCCACTCAAACAAACAAAAACAGAGTCTGTAGAAATAGCTCGTAACTTCCTGTTCTTAAACATGACCCAAATTTGGTTCCCAGCCTTCACAAGGTAGTTTACAGTAATCTGTAACTTAGCCTTCTTTTAATCTGTGGGTAGCAGACATGTATATAGCACAAATACACACACAGGCAAAACACCATACATATTAATGTGAATTGCAGGCCTCAGTTATTACATAACATGCCAATGTTGTTTCATTAATTGTAACAAATGTATCTAACTATAAGATGTTTGTAAGAGGGAAAGAGTTGTTGGGGAAGAATATAAAAGGAATACAACTGTTATTTTTTTGAAAACTTATTTTTATGTGTTATGTTTTGCCTGCTTATATATAAGGGCACTTCATGTGTCCCTGGTGTCTATGGAAGCCAGAAGATGGGGTCAGATTACCTGAAACTGGAATTATACATGACTGTAAACTACTACATGGATGATAGGAACCAAACCTGTGAGCAGTAGGTGCACTTAATTCCTGAGCCATCTCTCTAGCCACCCACTTCTTTTCATTTTAAGATTACATTATTTTGTGTGTGTGCGCATGCATATGTGTGCAGGAACATGAAGGCCAGAGGAAGACCTGCAGGAGTCAGTTCTCCTTTTCTTTGAACTCAGATCAGACTTAGCAGCAAGCATCTTCAACCAGTGAACCATCTCACCAGTTCCTCACTAGTTGCTTTATAATCCTTTATAAAACTAAAACTGCGCTAACAAAATAATTCTATTAACACAAAACAAATCTAAGTTCAATTCAACCATGTTCACCAACAGTTTTTTTGGTTTTTGAAGGCAGTTTTACTTTTAAGTCAGGCTGGCCTGGAATGAACTATGTAGTTAGTTCAGGGTGGCCTCTAACATGATGATCCCCTGCCTCAGCTTCTGGAAGATCTAGGATTCCAGGGATGAGGTTTCACACTTGGGTAAGAGGACTCTGTGTCATAGGTGTCTAACGTAGCCTAAGATGACCTACAACTCACTATGTAACTGAGACTGGATTTAAACTTCTGATCCTCCTGCCTCTACCTCTCAAGCGCTATATTACAGGTATATGCTACCTGGTCAGGCTCAGTAAGAGGATCTCTGAGACAGGTCTAGAGATGTAGCTCATTAATAGAACATGGACAAGACCCTGGGTTCTATCCCTAGTGGATGAGCATACCTATACATAAATATAGCTTTAAAGAACCCAGAAAAGAAAACAAAACAGAAACCAAATGTAATCCCAGTACAATAGCTCAAGATCCCAAGAGAAAAAAAGTTTGTGTGTCTCAAAAGCTTTCCACTTCAACTGCTTTTTTCCTGTCACCACTGTGGATTACAGCTGGATTCAGAGAAGCCTATGATGTATTTACCCCTGCAACCCATCTTTGGGCATGTGTTGGTCAATTATCTCCAAATGCTCTTTTTATCTCCAAAGATAGAGCTATTGGAACCAGAAAGAGATCAGGACTTGTTAATAAATGTGTGTATGTGTGTGTGTGTCTGTGTCTGCCCGTGTGCGCGTGAAGATAAGGGATGTCAGGTCCACAGTTGCAGGTTCTGGAAAATCTACTTTCAGGGTAAACAGCCCGGTATAGCTTGGGAGCAACATCTGTACAGATGAATGTGAGGGCACCATGATCAAACTTTTGAAAACATAGCCAATACCTGGTTTGCTCAACAGACATTGGGGTGCAGTGGCCTAACCTGGGAGGCCCTTTAACCCTGCTTTTTAATTCCCAGTCACTACTTCACATGTGTTCACCTGCTGGAGAGCTCAGTGAGCAGTCCACCCCTCCTTCCTCAAGATGTGCAGCTTCAATTTGTGAAAATTCAAAGCCCACAGGCATAAGCCTTTGACTGACCATCTTTAAAAACAACTCTGCAAAGGTTGGGTGTGGCCACACTTCTGTAATTCCAGTACTCAAGCAGTGGGGACAGGAGGATCAGGAATTTAAAGGCCATTCTTGGCTGTATAGAAAGTTCAAGTCCAGCCTGGGCTATATATTTAACTATCTCAAAAGAAAACAAAAAACAAAGAAAAACTTTTAAGAGCTAAGTAGCAGAGTGCTTGCCTAGTACGCAGGAGGCACTAGGTTCCGTGTCTAGTACATTAAAAAAAAAAGGCTTTGCCAGAGATTACATAAAACTGAATACAACTCTTGCACAGATATCTCTCTCCTACTCCTTGAGTCATTGGGAGAAGGGTAAGAATCAGACCTGTTTCCTACTCTCTTAATTTTCAAACAGGCAAAACAGTAAAAATTTCCCTATTAGTCATTTAAAGCTGTGCAGGTTCCTTCTTCTTTATAGTTTGTTAACAGAAAACCAGGTATCATAAAATTAAAAAGCTGTATGGCAAAAGGCACCAGAAACAAAGAGAAGCAGCAAAGGCTGAAAAAACATCTGCTATGTATCATTTTGATCAGTATTTGTTATGCTGGGAAATTCACCCACCACGGGACAAGATGTGATGATGTGTGCAGGCATTCTTGGTTAGCATCAGTGTGTATGTGCCCACACACTATCAGTGTCTAGTGAGCACATTACAGGATGCTATTAATTAAATATTCTGCAAGGCACAGGATGATGCCAATGACTAAGAAGTACCTTGCCTAAAATCTCAACATTGCTAAGGCTGAATAAATTGCCTAAAATGCTAACATTGTTAAGGCTGAATAAAGTTGAGTCAACGCATCTACAAATTAAGAATTAAAATCCAACATATAACAGAAAAGCAGACAATGATATAAACTACAACTTCATGATGATAGCCATTCAGAGATGACAAACCCATGAGGAAAAAAGGCTTAACCTTGACTTGATAGGGAATGCCTTTAAGCCCAGTACTCAGAAGGCAGTCAGGAGGATTCCTGTGAGTTCAAGGCCAGCCTGGTCTATAAAGCAAGTTTCAGGACAGCCAGGGCTACACAGAAAAAGCCTATCTTGGGAAAACAAAAAAGAACAACCAACAACCAACCAACCAACCTCAAAACCCCCTACATCATGAAAAAGGAAAGGTGAGGATGAAACAGCTAATTAATAGGGCACTTGCCTAGCATGCACAAAGTCAATCCTGACACCATGTAAGCTAGCATAGTGGCACACAGCTATCATGCTAGCATTTGGGAGGTGCTTCAACCCTTAAAACAGTTCTTCATGTTGTGGTGACCTCCAACCATAAAATTATTTCACTGTACTTCAATTTTGCTACTTTTATAAACCATAATGTAAATATCTAATACACAGGATATCTGATATGCAACCCTTGTGAAAGGGTCATTCAATCCACCAAAGGAGTCTGGACCCACAGGTTGAAAATCACTAGATTATATGAGACTCAACTCCCTCTACAAATAAAAAAAGCAAAATGAAATGGTAGGCTGGGCTGGTGTGGTGGTGCGCAGGTCTTTAATCCCAGCACTTGGGAGGCAGAAGCAGGTGGATTTCTGAGTTGGAGGCCAGCCTGGTCTACAGAGTGAGTTCCAGGACAGCCAAGGCTACACAGAGAAACCCTGTCTCGAAAAACCAAAAAAAAAAAAAAAAAAAAAAAAAAAAAAAAAACCCCAAAACAACAACAACACAACAAAAACCAAAGAAATGATAGGCTGTTTTTACTGGTCATATAAGATGGATAAAATCCCTGTAAGTAGTGTGCCCTGCATCTTGCCAGGGCAGTACAGCGGAGGTGGCCCTAAATGTTAAAGGCACACACGGGTGATCCAGCAGCTCCCAAGGGTGTGAGAAGGGAGAACTGGCCCAGTCCCTCATTGGCTGCAGCACGTAGGAGAGTGGGCCCTGTACCTGCACTGGGCAGCACAGTGGAGCTGTAGGCATGGGTGCAGGTGAGGCCAGCCTTGAGAGGCAGAGAGTGACCCTGCCAAAGGGTGGCTTAACTGGAGCAGTGCTGGGAAACCTCACTCTGGTGGTGTGGATGTGGAAGAGATGATCAGCTCAGCTACCATCCAAGCCCAGATTCAGGGCTTTGAGTTGGACAAACCCAAAATCTACATCACCTGTAACTGCTAGTGGGCTCGAAAAGGCCAGTCCTGCTGTTCCATAGTTGCAGGATCTCCATGATACAGGGCAACAACAGGATAACTGGGGAAGTCCTGGTGTAGCTCCAATATTGATGATGGCACACAAACTAGAGACCTCAAACAGGACCAGACTCATTACAATGAACATTTGCAAGTGAAGATGTTTGGACAAAGGGGTATTGTGGGGTATTTTGTGACACACTATAGCTTACATAAGATATTTTTATGCGTTGTTTAGGTTTTTTTTTTGTTTGTATATGTGTTTATTTTCTTTTTGGGGGCATTGTAAGGGCAGATGGTGGATATGAGAAGACAGGGAGATGAGTGGTACTGATGGGAAATTCACAAAGAATCAATAAATAGTTAAAAAAAAAATATCCTGTAAGTGGGAAAAATAGGGAACAGTCTCATAGACTGATATACGTAAGACAGCACCAGCTTTCTGAAGGGTTTGGCAACTGACCTCATGGTAAGAATTTGTCCCACAGCAATGACCACCTCACTGCAATTTAGTAATCTAAAGAAACACATTACTTCTTAGCTTGTAAAAAAGTACAAAATGTAGCTGACACATATGTATTAATAAAAGATGGCTCAGAGTCAATTTTTAAGTAGAAACCACTAAAATTTAATCATAAAAAACTGTGGTCATGAGATTTTAAAATAGATCATTACCTCAAAAACAAACAAATGAACAAAGGCATCTGCTGAAGAAGAGAGCACAGAGATTAATGTCAAAACAGAGATTAATCCCAAAAATTAATGTGTCAGGGTGGCACACACCTTAAGCCATAGCACTTCAGAGAGATAGGAGAATCAATCGGTCTACAGAGCGAGTTCCAAGACAGCCCAGGAATACAGAGAATCCCTGTGTCAAAAACAACACAACAACAAAAAGAAACAAACAACAAAAAAACTTGAATAATGAAGTTTGTTAAAACGAGATTCAAGAAGAGACAGCTTAGTGGTTAAGAGCATTGACTGCTCTTCCAGAGGTCCTGAGTTCAATTCCCAGCAACTACATGGTGACTCACGACCTTAGTAATGGGATCTGATGCCCTCTTTTGGTGTGTCTGAAGACAATGTCAGTGTACTCACATATATAAAATAAATAAATTAATCTTAAAAAAAAAAAAAAGATATTCCAAACATCTCTTCCTTCTTCTTTTCCTTTTTTCTCTCTCTTTCCCTCCCCTACTCCTCCTTCCTTCTATGGTCCTAGGGATTGAATCCCAGGAGCCTTTCTTCTCTTCACTCCTTTAAGAGTTGTGCTTTTATTCCTCCCCCATTCATTCTGTTTTCAACAGCTGATCAACTGACACAAATTCAACTCATTACCTTTTATAAAGAAAGTTTTACTAAAATACAATCATTTTCTTTGAGCTGTCTATTGTCTAAGGTTGAATACTTTTTCCCCTAAACTACAATGACATAGTTTGAGTAGTAACAAACTAGCAACAGTCAAATGGCCCACAGAGCCCAAAAGATTCGCCATCTGGCTTTTTGCAGAAAAAAAATTGCCTACCATTATTTCTTTCCTTTGTCCTCTCCCTCCCTTCTCTACCCATTCTGAAGTCTCCAAAGGGGTTTCACAAGGTATTCCTATATAGCCTGTCTACAAAAGAATCAAACTAGGAATATAGTTCAGGACACAATGCTTACCTCATATGCATGGGCAAAGCCCTGGGCTTGATTCCTAGCATTGCCAAACTCTATGTAACCCAGGCTGGAGTTATGGCATGTGCCACTATGCTAAACCTTTTTTTTCCCTTTTGGTTTTTCGAGACAGGGTTTCTCTGTATATACCCAGCTGTCCTAGAACTCACTCTGTAAAGCAGGCGGGCTTTGAACTCAGATATCCACCTGCCTGTGCTTCCTGATGTGTTGGAATTAACACTTGCCTGGGCAAAGAATTCTTAGATACACCACCAAAAGCTGTTTTCATTAAAAAAATAAACAGGTGTCATCAAAATGTAAAATCTAGATATGATGGCATGCTTCTGATACCAAATATTTGAGAGGTAGAGAATGTAGATCAGAAGTTCAATGTTATCCTCATCTGAATGGCAGTTGCCCCAAACAAACAGAACTGGGGAGATAACTCAGATAAAAGTATTTGTGTATGCAAGCTTGACAATTTAAGTTTGATCCCCAGAACACAAGTATAAAGGTAGATGTTGTAGCCAGCTGTGTAGCAAAAACAAAGAGACCTTAAGAGCGGAAAGACTCCTTGATATGAAGTCCAAAGAATAATCCATTTTCATAATTCATGGTTAGTCCTTTGAGATTCACACATGTACATTGACATGCTTGACCACTCAAACACACACACATAACCCCTGAAATTTTTAAAATAAATCAACACCCAAAACTTAAAAAAAAAAAAAATGGCAGAAGATTCTGAAAGTGCACCAAAGCAGATGTGTAGATGGCAAATGGACATATGGGAAGAGGCATCATTAGCCTCTTGAATGGCAGAGGCCATGTCCACCTAGTAGAATGGTTAAAACAAAAGCTACAACAAGACAATGTCACGTGTTGGAGAGGATGGGGAGAAGTTAGACTTTCTATACACAGCAACGGTAGGAATGCAAAATGTTATAGTCACTTTGATGAATTGGCAATTGGCAGTCTCTGACTTGAACATGAACACTTAGCATGTGACCTGGCAATCACACTCCTAGTTCTATTTTGTTCTTTTCTTTTATTCATACTCTAACTCTGAAATATATCATGTAGCCCAACCCTATGACAATACTACTGTCTCAGTCTCTGAAATGCTAAGAGTATAGGTGTAAACCACCACATCTGTCTTCTGTCTTCTACTCTTGCATCAATGCAAAAGAAATGAAAATCTGTGTTCATATAAAAACATATTTCACAAATCCATACAGCATTATTTACAATCACTATAAGTCTGAAAAACTAAAATAAGTTATTGATGGAGAAATTATGGTATGCCATATAATGGAACATTACTTAGCAATGAAAGGCGCTACTACTCCATACTACATACATGACTTTCAAATACATTTTATTGGGGGTAGAGAGCAGACTAAAAAAAGCTATCTCTTCCATGTGTTTTAGGGTATTCTAACCCAACTTAGGATGATCCATCTTAAAAATTCTTCTCTATGGAAACAGGATCAGTTTGTAGTCCAGGCGGATCCTCTAACTTGTAACTTTAGATAGATACAATAGGTAGGTAGGTAGACAAATAAACTGATTTTAAATAAAAGATTAATTTTATGTGTACGAATGTTTTGCCTGTATAAGCCTGGTGCACTCAGAGGTCAGAAGGCAATGGATCCCATGGAACTAGAGTTGAGATGATTACGAGCCACCATGTGGGTTCTAGGAATCAAATTTGTAAGTAGCACATGCCTTTAATCCCAGCACTTAAGCGGTACAGACAGGTAGACAGACCACTATGACCTTGAGGTCAGCCTAGCCCACAGATTTCCAGGCCAGCCAGGATTACATAGTAAGACCCTTTAAAAACAAACAAAACCAAGCCTCAAATACTGGGGTTTGTTGGTAGCTCAGTACTTAAAGAGTTCTTGTCTACCATGCATGAGTCCCTGGGTTCCACCCCAGCACCACATGGGAGTAGTAGTAGACAACTGTAATTCAAGTACTTAGGAGGTGGAATTCAGAAGTTCAAAGTCATCCTCATATACATATATATGTCTATACATATATACACACACACACATATATACACACACATATATAATAGTGTGTTTGAAGGCCAACTTGGGCTCCTCAGACCCATTCTCAAAACAAAACATCCTTCAAACAGTCCTACATAAAGATGAGTAAAATTTTCTAGATGCAAATTAAAAACTAAAATTAAAGATTTAAACAAAAAAACTTGTCAACTGTTCCACACCATGGTCATGGGCAGTCAAAGCTGAACATTGATTGCAGGTCAAGTCTATAGCCAACGGCAACAATGGAGCCAGTCTCATGTACTTCAGAGGCTACTTCATTCAACCTTCAGGAATGCTGCCCTTAACCATTTCCAAATCTGCGTAGCCCAACCTGGGTCCAATTGGTCCTGTGCCCACAGGCTCTAACCATAGCAGGTCCTGTGATTATCCAATTATCTATAACTACTATCAAGCCACTGCCACCTCCTGCTCTTATGTCACCTCCCTTCATTCCCAGTTTTCCCTGTCAGCACCCAGTAAAGCTCAGAGGTCACACTATTTTGCTCATGGTCAATCAAGCTGTTAATAAGTGATAGAACTTGACCTTAAGTTTAAGTTGTCACTACATGGTGGTGTTCCAGAATGAATCATACCATTTTGATGGTGTCCCTAGCCTGGCTTTGTCCCATGTAGGACAAAGCTGCTCTACTTCTCAACTGTTTTAAAAAAAAAAAAAACCCACAGAAATATGAGATGTGCTTTCATTTTAATCCCAGGTTTACTGATGCAGGCCTACTTTAGACTGTCTGAAGCAGTTGACCATAATTTGCATCACGCTCAGTAGTAGCATGGTTTTACCAGCTGCAGATCATTTCTGTGATTGTGTGAGGGTACATAATAAGAGAGCCCCCCAAGATGTGGGTGTTGGTCATTTAGGGAGGTTGGTTGTGGTTTGATAGTTAAGCTGTGGTCAAAGAAGAAACAACAGGAAAGAATTAGATTCAGAGATCTTTCTCCTCTATCCTTGTTTCTCTCCTATCTAGTGTTGGGGTTGATAAAAGGTGGGAAAAAGAACCTGTCTCGTGTGTGTGTGGTGTGTGTGTGTGTGTGTGTGTGCACGTGTGCGTGTGTGCACATGGTGATAAAGGGTGGAAAAAAGAACCCATAAAGCAGCAAAGACAAGCTACACTCAATTCCTCTCAACCACTGCATATGTCTTTATTACTTCCTCAATCACCTATTTAAAATTATTTCATTTTCACCAATATCAAGGGTGAGATGTTGGCAGGGAAGATAGTTCAATAGGTGAAGATTTTATTGAGCAAGTCTGATATTCTGAGTTTGATCCCCAAGAACATATATAAAAGTATAAAGAACCAATTCTACAAAGTTATGCTCTGAACTCCAAATATGCTCCATACCAAAATAAGTAACATAAACACAGCAAGGACTTTAAGGGCCAAGGTTATACATACATACATGGCCAAAGTCCCAACTACCACAAATTATGCAGTCATGTTTCTAGCAACTGAGGTTAACACATCCTAAGTTCAGTGTATGAACCTCATGCTGGGAAAATGACCTGTAAATCCCCTGCCAAGTAAGGATAGACCACTATTATCTAAAGGCCCCCCAAATCAGGGTTCCAGGCAGCCCTGGTGTGTTATACAGTGTGTTATACAGTAAGAAAGGAAGTTATAGGCTCTCAGATTCCACCAAGGATATTGTATGCCTGTGGAGTCTTCAAGATGGATGTTGGGGGTGGGAGGAGCAAATCACCCAGGAAACGCTCTGGTGGCAGAAGAAAAACTGAAGGTGCCTCTTGAACCAACTATGACTGCCACCCATCAAGGTTGATGAGGCACATACAGATCCTTACTGACTGGCCTCTGTCCACAGCCAAGAAAAGGAAGGCCACTTGGCTGGGGTAGCTCCGGCCAAGCAAGTTCACAGTAGGTCAGGTGCAGAGGGTAGCCTGCCCAGTCCAAGTGCTCTACAGGCCTAGGAACTTGCCAGCTCTAGAAGAGGAGAGAGTTCAGCAACAGAGTAAGCCATGAAAACCCATGGGCTCTACCCTACTTTCCAAAGTGAATCCTACTGTCAGAACAATGTCTGAAAGACAGTGAGGGTAAATCAGTTCATGTTCTCACCGTGGATATTAACAACTGCTACACAACGCATGATAAATGTGGGTACTCTTACTCCTAAAAGCAAGGCGTATGATTCCTCAACTTGTCTCCTGACCTTATTCTTCTCTAAACCTTCCCATCACCTTGAATTACTTTCTGCAGTGGTGCTACATACTTGTCCTCCAAGTAATTTCCATTTCCTCTATCTAATCCAGCTACAAGTTCTGAACCTCCCTCCTTTTGATTTTCTTTCTTAATCAAATCCCTGTCCCCTCTTACCTAGCCCAACTCCTAAACATGTCTGTAAACCCAACTTAACCTTTTCCTCCAAATGACTCCTCCTCCAGTGTCTCTAGGCTTCTCTGTACATGGTGACATCAGCCTTGACACTGGTTGCTGTGCACTATTCTCTCCTGTCAATCCTTCCTCTGGCATAAAGGTTTCTTTGATGAGTAGTTGCATCCAGTCACTTTTGAACTCCACACTAACTTTTTTCTAGGCATGGGTGGAATGCCAACCATGTGCCAGGCACTGGAACACAAAACAGGCGCAATTCCAACTCAGCAGATCAGTTTAACCATTTTCTCGTTTCATCTCCACATTTACCATCCTAGCCCTCTTGGTCTGACTTAACTGATCCACTCAGGCCTAGCAGCTTCTTGGTATCTTCCTATCTTATTCTGCCCATTTGCTGATCCTAGATAGCCTTTGATTGAAATTTGCTTGAATAATAAATTCTCAGTAAGCAATAATCATTCCATTCAATATACTTTATATATATAATATATATATATATATAAAAAAACCTTCCTTTTTTAATATTTTGTCTCATACTCTTGAGGTCTCGTCTCAAACCAGTTGACTTTCTTTCTTTTGAGACATGGTTTCAGTGCAGTTCAGACTACCCTTAAGTCCCATAGATGGCAGTATTGCCCCTAACTCCTTACAATGGATTACAGGCACAAGAAACTATTCCTGGTTTATAGGATGCTAGGTATTAAGACTAACATTTCATGTATGAGAGGCAAGCACTCTACCAACTGAGCTACATCCTCAATCCTGAAGAGCTCATTTCTTCCAGTGATAGAGAATTGAGAACTTGGGCAATCTTTCTTGAGAATAGGAAGGTGGGTATACAATACTGAGCAATGAAGTGAGTATCTACTGTGGTACTGGACATGTGTGGACATGGAAATCTATTATCATTCTATTTTCTTCCATTCTGTTGCACCATATCTTCTTGTTCGGGCATACACAAACGTTTGTTTTCTTCTAATTTTCTTGGCCATTATCTTTGTAGCACTCAGACTTAACGGGGGTTTGGGCCTTTTTGCTCTTTTTCTGCCAAATTCCAATTTTTTTTAATGTTTCTTTTTTTAAAACGATGTTCTATTTATTTAGCAGTTTTTTTTTAAATTAAGGAAAACAAACCCTCCTAACGGTTTTTCGCCTGCCATCATGCATCCTTGCAAAGGACTCCCCCCCCTTTTCAAATTTTGTAAATTTGGGCCCCTCAGAAAAATAAGGGGCTTTCCCCCCAAAACCTGCTTTAACCCTTTTCCCTTTTTCCCAAAAAATTCCCTCCCTTACTTTTCCAATAAAAAGGCCAACCTTTCCCTCAAAATTTCTTGAAGACCTTTCCCCCCTTTTCTTTTCCTAGCATTCCCCCTAGGTTTTCCCGCCCAACAACTCCCGGACCTTTTGGGGGGCCCTGGTTTGAATAACAGTTCCTTCCCTGTTTTCCACACACCGGTAATTGCTTACCACCAGGCTAAAATCTCTAAACATTCATTCACCACCTCTCCAAACCATCCTCGGGCCAAACACAACTTGGGGGGGGGGACAAAAGGCTCACTTCCCCCTGGTTTTGGGCCCAAATTTTCCTAGGTTTTTCCCAAAATACTGCCCCTAGGGCAAAAGGGTGGCACGCATCTCACTCACCATCACATTTTTAATAATTTAACACAAAATAGAGGGGTACAAACCAGAATTTTCACTCTGAAAATGAAAAACCTGGTTTGGGGACTTTAAGTGGGGTTTGTGCTCTGAGCTAGGGCCCCAAAATTTTTCCCGGGAAAGAGCAAAAGGGTCAGAGAAGGGTTGGGGGGGTCCCCAAAATAAGGGCTAACTTTTAAATTTCCCAGAAACCCTTTTAACACCCCAAATTTTTTTTTTATCCCAAGACAACTTAATCAGAGAAAATGATCTGCTCTTTTTAAAAATCAACTCCCCGTTGGAGCAAAGACAAAGAGAAACATAATGGAAACAACTGAATAAGCCGGAACGAGAAATTTTTTCATCTCTCCCCTTTCTCCTGTTCCAGGGGGCCCATTCCGAAACAGAATTAAAATTTTTTCCCCAAACCATGCTTCAACAAAAATTTTTCCATTTTTTCTCAGCTTCTTCACAACCTTAAGTCACGGATTAAAAAAATTTTTAATTTTTGTTTTTGTTTGTTTATTAGACAACCCCATTTGGTTGTGTTTTCAAGTCAGAAGGCATGGGTTTTTGGGGCTGGGTTTTGGAAAAAATTTGGCCATCATGTGACGTTTTGGAACCGAACACAGGGTTTTCGCAAGAGCAACAATGCCCTGCTATGGAACCCCTTTCCGCCCCACAGCATTTTTAAAACTAGATCTAACGTTTTTTTACACCGTTAAAAGGGAATTTTGGGGGTACTAGGACTTGCTTTTAAACCCGCATTGGCTATACAGTATATTATCCAAGTTTCCTTTTTTCTTAACTTTTTATTATAAAACCTACCTTAGGGGGGGGGGACATCCCCTAAAAACAACCATGGCATTTTTGAAAATTGGTGATTTTTTGTAACCAAAAATTATGGTTTATGCCAATTGGGGGGTTTTTCACATCTTTTCGAACAATAATTTTACCGGCAATTCAAATCTACTTAAAATCTTAAACTTCACCCCTCTCAAGTAGGGGTGGAGAACTTTTCCGGAAATTCTTAAGATTTCTCACCTCTGTTGTATGTGTTTTTTTTGGGGGGGGAGAACAAAAACCCAGCAACGCCCCAATGTGTTTTTTTTTAACCCAACTGGAAGAATAGGGAGAGATGCAATACTCATAGGCAAAGCAGGCGCTCCCCCAATTTCTCAGCATAGGGGGGAGGGCCCACAAACCAACAATCTCGCTAACTGCCTGTAACAAGGAGGTTTTAAAAAGCTTTTTTTAAAACCACTTGCCCTTTTAGACCGGGCGGGTCCCACATGAACCTTCCAAAAATGGAACCTGCTAGCACAAAAAATTTTCCACCTGCTTGCACATATAGGGTCAAAACCCTTTTGACTGTTTAGCAGCAGAATACAGAAAAAAGGAAGACCCACCCCTCCTACCCATTGTTCAACAGCGGCAATTACTTTTAATATTTAACATTATTTTTTAAACGAAAACGTCCCGAAAAAACTTTTGTTAGAGATGGGGATCAAAAAAAAATTTCCCCTTTCTTTTTTCTAGGACTTCCCCACATCAGAAGAAAGGGTTTCACACTTCTAAAAGGACCCCCGCCCCCTGCGGTTATCCGAAAATCGTCCCAAAAGAAATCCATGGGATTTCCCGAGGGAGCAAGTCGTGGTTTTGGGCCCTGACCTCGGGGCCCAAGGCCCACGCTCCACTCTTCCACCCTCGGACACCGGGCCTCCGAGATCAACTATCCCGGGGGCCCCCCAACCTCGGGGCCCGGGGCCCCCAAAGCGCGTGCCCACCCGTGTCCTTCCCCCCTCTCTCGGGGACCCAAGAGGGAAACGGGCCCGGGGAGGCTTTCGCCAACCTAATCAAACAGATCAGTTCCCCTTCGCCTAGCCGCGGCCCACACGCGCGTCTCCCTCTAGGCCACCGCGGCCGGGGGCCTTCGGCCGTTTCAGGCCCGGCGGACCCCGTGGGGCTAGGCGACTCAGGCCCTACGGGGGCCTACTCTTTCGGAAGCGCCGAACCTCCGGCTCACCTGAACACGGGCGGGGAAAGGCCCCGGGGTCTGCTCCGGGGCGGGCGGCGCGGCGAAACGGCTCCCACGGCCTCGGGAGCGGTGGGGGCGGGGGCAGAGCGGGGAGCGGTAGCGGCGACGGCGACGGCTACGGCTGCGGCCCCCCTCAGCGCCACGACCCCCTCCCCGGCCCCCCCGGGGGCCCCGACACGCCCCCTTTTTCCCCCGCTTTAAATATTGGTCAGGGGGCTTTGAAGACGCGACGCCCCCTTGGTTAGGGATGGCTGTCCCGGTAAATCGGGTGCGCGCGCGGAGGTGGGACTTCCTGTCGGCGTCGTCTGCGGGGACCAGGGGGGCCCCGTGGATTTTCGGATGGCCCACGATGGCCGCGGAGGGGGGGGAGTTGGGGCCTTGGGCCCCCAGGGGCGCCGAAATGGACTCGAGGGCCCAAAAAGTGGCCTTTTTAAGAACGCACGCCGTGGGTCCTCACAATGTGGGGTGTGCAGCCGCTTACGTCCAAAGTAAAACAAGGTGGTCATCGGGGGGCCCAGGCTAGGGGGAAAAGGATCCCCAATTCGAATCCCGGCCCGGCATTTCCGGTCTCCTTCGGTTGAGCAAAGGGGGGACTTCCCCTGAGTCTAGCCTCAGTTTTTCCCTTTTCGGGGGAAAAACGGGGGAAAGGATGTGGGCCGCTTGGGGACCTCGGGGGAAACTAACGTTAAAATTCCTTGGTTTTTTAAAATTTTTTTTAAATTTATGCATGGGTGTTCCCTGCATGTATGTCTTGCACCACGTGCTTTTAGTACATACGGAAGTCAAAAAGAATGTGGATCCCCCTGGGACTGGGGTTGCCCCCCTGTTGTTAACTGCGATTGGTTGCCGAGAACTGAAAACCCCCCTCCTCTGGAAAAGGCCCTCCATTTCTGTTTAAATTTTGGGGAAACCCCCTTTTCAGCTCCACTCCCTTTGAAATTTTTAAAAGCCTACTAATGGCCAGCCCGTCGGGGGGAGCAGAAAAAAAATGCCTGTCCCTTTTTGGGGGGTTTCCCGTTCTGGGGTAGTGATATTAGAAAGTTTATGCCAACCTGTTTTATTTTTTTTTTTGGGTTTTTTTTTTTTTTTTTTTGGGTTTTTTCGAGAAAAGGGTTTTTTCTGTGTAGGGCCCCGGGGTGTCCTGGGGAAATTTACTCTGTAACCAGGCTGGCCTCGAACCCCGTTTGGGTTTTAAAAAACTAATTTTCTCTGCCTCTGTCCGTCGTTTTTTTTAGCGGGTTTTTTTTTTTTTCCCTTTTTTTTTTTTTTTTTTTTTTTTTGGTTTTTTTTGAACCCGGGTTTCTTTTTGTATAGCCCTTTTTGGCCCCGTCCTGGAAAAAAACCTTAGAAAACCCGGCTGGCCTCAATCTCAGAAATCCCCCTGCCTCTGCCCCTCAAATGCTGGGGTTAAAGGCCCTGTTTTTTTTCTTTTTGCAGGATTTTCCTTTTAAAAAATCCTAGCTTGGGAAATTAAAAACATGCTGACCATTACTTCACAGAGATCTGCCTGCCCTACTTCCTGAGTGCTGGTTTAAAAAAGGGGTGTGTAGTTTTTGAGACAGTGTCCCCATGATCCAGGTTGGGCCCTTTAAAATTTTTTTTAAAATAAGGATGTCAGTGAAATTTAACTTTACACTTTCATCCCCATTCTAGGATTTCAGGCCTGCAACCCAAAACAGCTGGCGATAGGTTTAAACCTTTTAAAAATAGTTCTACGGGGTTTGAAAAAAAGTTTTATTTTAAAATTTTTTGGGGTATGTATGTATGTGAAAAATGTATATATTTTAAAAAAAGTATGTGTTTGTGGGGAACATATATGTGGAAGTCAAAGGATTACTTATAGGAGTAAATTTTGGAGGTTGAACCCAGGGTTTTTCACACTCAACAGCCAGGTCTATTCAACGAGCCATCTTTATAGCCCCTTTTTATGTTCCTTTTTTTTTTTTTTTAAATTTATTTAAATTTACTTAACATCCCGATTTCTGTCCCCCTTCTTGGTCCCCCTCTCACAGAGTTTCCCCCATCCCCCCCTCCTTTTCCCCTGAGAAGGTGGAGACCCCCCCCATAAAACCCCCCCCACCCTGGGATATCAAAGGGGCTCTGCAGGGGTAGGCACATCCCTCTTACTAAGGGTAGACAAGGCAGCTCAGTTAGGGGGCATATTCCGTAAACCTGGCTGTCCCCGGAACTCCCCCCCTGTAACCAGGGTTTGGGGCCCCAACCCCCGAAAACCGCCTGCCTCTGCTTTTCCCAAACGCTGGGATTAAAAAGGGGTGCGCCCCCACTGCCGAGGCCGCCTATACATTTTTTTAAACAATTGTACATAAAACTTTAAAAGGGAAACCACAAAGTTTTTCCGCAAAATGGCAACTTAAAATTTTAAAATTATTAACTTATGGGGCCCAAAAGTGTGGGGTTAGTGGGAAAGTTTTTTTTTCCCACACCTCCAAGGGGTTCAAAAAGAAGAGGGAAAGGGGGAAAAAAGGGCATAGATATAGTTTTTTGTGGCTGAATGTTTTTGTAACATAAAAAAAAGCCCGTACTCCCCAAAAACTCAGGAAATGAAGTAGAAGGGTCCCAAAAATTCAAAGGGCAGGAAAGGAAAAAGGGGGCACAGCAGTTTAAACAGTTACTACTGTGCAGAGGACCTTAATTCAATTCCAAACAACCCCCCTGTTTTTTCACAACTACCTTTAATTCCAGCCCCCAAGGTATATAACACCCTCTTCTGTCCTCCAGGGGACTGCACTCACGCTTACAAATCCACACTCAACATACATGTACATACTAAATTTAAAAATAAAAAAACAAACTTTCCCTTTAAAAAAAAAAAAAATTCATTCTTGACTGTAAGCAAATTCAAAAAACCAGCCCCAGCTACAGTGATCCTTTTTTTTTTTTTTTTTTTAAAATAATTTTTAGTTAAAAGGTTTAAAAATTAAAAGGT
>JAJTUV010004638.1:0-24019 GCA_021653895.1 Mastomys natalensis
GGCTGGTTTGGAAGGCAAGGGAGAGAGGCAGAGAGAATGGAGAGGCAAGAGAGAAGGTAGAGATGAGAGCAGAGAAGCAGAGAGGTAGAGACACAGAGGCAGAATCAGAAAGGCAGAGGCAGATGGTGCCATGCAAATCTTCCTGAGTTTGAGGACAGCTTGTTCTACAGAATGAGATCCAGGACAGCCTGGGACTCAAAAAGGAAATTCTATATGTAAACACAGACACAGATATAGATAAAAAAAAAAAAAAAACTGACAGATAGACACAGAATGACGCAGATACACACAACCACAACCACCACACACACACACACACAACAAAGAACAGAGACAGAGAGAGAGAGAGAGAGAAGAGAGAGAAGAGACGAGAGCGACACAGAGAGAGACAGAGAAATAGTAGATTTAGGATCATGATGTCTCTTCACAGTAATAAAAACACTAATTAAAACATTTTTCCAGGCGCTTCTCCTTCTTGAAGGCAAATAACTGCTTAAATTTCTCCTTATCTTGACACTTTAATATGTATAAACATATAAATATCATCTTGCATTGTCTCATCCTCAATAGGAAGCATCAAGAAGAAAATAGGTGGCCAATCTCAATGAACATGGAATGGAAAATTGATAGTAGGGTAGACAACAAAAAATATAAAAGAAGAACCTCCGATGTTCCCTGATATTTAGAAGGTACACAAAAAGAAGAATGCCATGTAAATAGTGTTTTTCCAGAAAGGAAGAAAATGACTGAGCTTTCATTCTTAAACTGAATGAAGAAAGGTGAAAAGCCTGTGACTTCCACCTACTTTTCTCCTCATCAACCTTTAAGAATTCATCCTTTACACATGTTATTCTATCTTCAGTGGAGTGTGTTTCTACATCTGTGCTGCAGTCCCCCTATACATCATTGTAGGTAAGAGTATTTTATTTGCTACCTTTTGCATAATTGTTTTCTGTAGGAACTCTAGGCTGACATGAAAATAGTGACAAAAAATAGGATGGAAAGAAGAAGAAAGAAAAGAAAGAAAGAAAGAATCAAAGAAAGAAAAAGGAAAGAACAGAAAAAAGTAAGAAAAAACAAAAAGAAAAAAGAAAGAAAGAAGAAAGAAAGAAAGAAAGAAAGAAAGAAAAAAAAGAATGAAAATATGGATACTCTATGTTTGTCATCAGCTTAATGAAATCTTCATATATGATTTATATTTTTTCATCAATATTTTCTATACTTATCTTAATTTTCATCACTAGTTTTTTCAAAAATATCTTCAAAATTATCAAAATCTTTGGTTGCACATATTCAATTTTGTCAGAAATTATCAGTTAATCACAATCCATTTTATAAGTACAAAATTCCAATTCATTCTTCATTTTTTTAAGAATTATATCAAAACATTTCAAATTTTTCCTGCATTTTTTCTGTTTGTCATCATTTTAATCAAATTCCTTATATGCATTATAGTGTTCATCAATTTTTCTATATTTATCTTCATTTTCATTACTATTTTTCAACAATGTCTTCAAAATCATCTCACTCGTTTAACGCATATACTCAATATCATCATAAAATTTACATAATCATGCAATACTCAATATCATCATAATTTTACATAAATCAAATATAATTTCTTAAGAATATTCCATCAACTTAATATTTAAGTTTTTTTTTGTTCTCAAATTACCATGGTTACAGGTCCTCCCCTTTTCACGGATATCAAACAAATTTCCCGACCTCCTAAACTTCCCCGATCCCCCAAGAATTCCGGTTCCAATGCTTATCAAACCTTCCGTCCCTTAATAGGCTCTCATGCTTTCCGTCTTTTAGGGGTTCTAAAATCCCCATCTTACTAACTTCAAATGCTAATGCTTTCAGCCTTATTTGACCTGCTGAATTTCCCGGGCCCCTCAGACTTACCCAAAATTTCCAGGCCTTTCAAGCTCCAGGCCTGCCATGTTATAAATCTTCACCTTTACCGTCCTTCCCTTTCTTTCCAGGTCTCTTATGGGTTTTTGGGAACCCCATATTACCAAACTTTCCCCATGATTATAACTGTTCATATTATTAGACAAAAAAATATTTAGTCCCCAAAAACTTTTAGACTTTTCCTGGGTTGGGTATGACCCAAAGGTTTAGAATTTTTTTTTTTTTTTTTTTTTTCACTTTGCAAACTTCCTACGCTTTCTGGTAATGTTTTCTAAGACTACCGTGCTTCTAAAGCTGCATATGATTCCAGGTAATAAACTTTTGGGCCACACGGGGTTTCCAGGCCTTCCATACTTATGGGACCCCCCCATCCTATAATCCCTTCTGCTTTCCAGGTATCCTTGGGTTTTTGACAAGGCTTTTTTATGTTTACTAAACCCGGCCTGGGAAGCTTACCATGGCTCCTTACCCTGTCTTTGTACTTCCCTAGGCTTACCAGGCCTCCCAAGTAACAGACACTGCCCCCAATAAGGAGACTTTAAAATTTGCCTAGTTTTTAGGGAAAAATTTTTTTTATCCCACTTCATTTCGCTACTGTTTCAACACCATATCAAGTTTCATGGGAAAATCTGCATGTGTGGGTTTTTTTTTTTTTTTTATCCCCGTATAATCTTAGGCTTTGGAAACCCCGAATTTTGATAAGAATTTTTAATTTTGATGTTTTTGTTTCAACTCTGTGACCCTGCTAAATTTTTTGCAGTCCTTTAGACCCTATCTGGTTTAAAAAATTTCCAATCAGGGCAAAACCCTGGTGATGATAATAAGCTATCCAGGATTTTAAAAACATTTAATTTTTGCAATAAAAATTCCTAGCAAATCATTAAATTAAAATTTTTTTTCTGTGTGTTCTTTCTCAAAAGATCATTTAGATACAAATACTTATGTACTAGTGAAATTGACAAACCTATTATTAAAAAGCATTATCGTCAAGTACTTGAGGCAAGATATATTGGAAGGTGCAACAACAGGCAAGGAGAGATGGGATTGGGGGAAATAGTCAAGACAGACTTAGGCCCCAAGAACGGAAGGGGATAGTCTCATGAAAATGAGGAGGAAACCAAACCAATAGCTGGGCCCTTTTAATAAATAACAGGAACTATGTTATGTGCTAGTTGTGATCAAGACAAAAGCTTTTTGGACTAGACATTTATTGAGAAATAATGCAATCCAATCACTACTCCCAGAACAAAGAAGTCCTGCGAGAAAAGGCAATCTCTACAGAATGGGCCCCCATAGTTTCCCCTCTCTTTGAATACTGGCCCATAAGGACTGTTACCCTTAGGGTGTAAGGCCTTATGGATTTGGGGTGGCCTTGTTGGGGAGAAAGTATGTCACTGTCAGCAAAAAAGTAATGTCTCCTACGCCCAAGGGTATGCAGGTGTGGCCCCAAAGACGTTTCTGTGCCTTTAGAAAAAGATTTGAATCTCAGATCCTTCCTCAGGTCCACACCTGCCTGAACACTGCCATACTTCCCAAAAATGACAAAGATGGATTAAACCTCTGAAATGTGAGCAAGTCCAAATTAAATAAATTTTTTTTTTATAAAAAAAAATATCCTTGGGGTTGGTAAATTGGAGTTCATGCCTTTAAGCCTAGCCAAACAAGGGAGGGGAGGCAGAGGCAAAGAGGCAAAAAAAGGGAAAGACACCAAGGCAAAGGGGGCAAAGAGGCAAAGAGATCAAAAAGCAAAGAAGCAAAGAGGCAAAAGGGAAATGAGAGGCAAAGAGGCTGAGGCATTAGGCAGGGAGTAAGGGAGACATTGAAGCCAGGAGGCTGGGTTGGGAGGCAGTAGAGGGGCAGAGAGAATTAGAGGCAGAGAAAAGGTAGAAGAGAGAAGGCAGAGAGACAAAGGTAGAGACAAGAGGCAGAATCAGAAGGCAGAGGCAGATGGTGCCATGCAAATCTTCCTGCGTTTGAGGACAGCTTGTTTTCAACAGAAAAAGATCAGGACAGCTGGGACTTCAAAAAGAAATTCTAAATGTAAACTCAGACACAGATAAAATAAAAAAAAAACACTGACAGGGAAAAACACAGAATGACGCAGATACACACAACCAAACCACCACAACGGGGGGGGGGGGGGAAAAAAACACACACACCACACAAAAACAGAGACACAGAAAGGAGAGAGAGAGAGGGGGGAGAGGGGAGAGAGACAAAAGAGCAGAGAAAGAGAAAGAGGAGACAGAGAAATAGTAGATTTCAGGATCATGAAAGTCTCTTCACAGTAATAAAAAAACTAATTAAAACATTTTTCAGGCGCTTCCCCCTTCTTGAAGGCAAATTTAAATGCTTAAATTTCTCCTTATCTTGACACTTAATATGTATAAAACATATAAATATCATCTTGCATTGTCTCATCCTCAATAGGAAAGCATCAAAAGAAAATAGGTGGCATCTCAATGAACATGGAATGGAAAATTGATAGTAGGGTAGACAACAAAAAATATAAAAGAAGAACCTCCGATGTTCCCTGATATTTAGAAGGTATACAAAAAGAAAATGCCATGAAAATAGTGTTTTTCCAGCAAGGAAGAAATGACTGAGCTTTCATTCTTAAACTGAATGAAGAAAGGTGAAAAGCCTGTGACTTCCACACTACTTTTCCTCCTCATCAACCTTTAAGAATCCATCTCTTTACACATGTTAATTCTATCTTCATGGAGTGGTTTCTACATCTGTGCTGCAGTCCCCCTATACATCATTGTAGGTAAGAGATTTTATTTGCTACCTTTTGCATAATTGATTTTTCTGTAGGAACTCTAGGCTGACATGAAAATAGTGACAAAAAATAGGATGGAAAGAAGGAAGAAAGAAAGAAAGAAAGAATCAAAGAAAGAAAGAAGGAAAGAAAGAAAAAAGTAAGAAAAAAACAAAGAGAGAGAAAGAAAGAAAGAAAGAAAGAAAGAAAGAAAGAAAGAAAGAAAAAAGAATTAAAATATGGATACTCTATGTTTGTCATCAGCTTAATGAAATCTTCTATAATGATTTATAATTTTTTCATCAATATTTTCTATACTTATCATAATTTCATCACTAGTTTTTTTTCAAAAATATCTTCAAAATTATCAAAATCTTTGGTTGAACATATTCAATTTTGTCAAGAAATTATCAGTTAATCACACATCCATTTTATAAGTAAATATTCACAAATTATTCTTTTCATTTTTTTTAAGATTATATCAAAACTGATCAATTTTTCTGCGATTTTTTTTCTGGTGGGATCATATTAGATCAAATTTTTCCCTTTTATGCATTATAGTGGTTCTGAAATATTTGTCTATATTTATCTTCATTTACATTAATATTTTTTCCAACAATGTCTTCAAAATGCATCATCACTCGTTTAACTGCATATACTCAATATCATCATAAAATTTACATAAATCATGCACATACTCAATATCATCATAAATTTTACATAAATCAAATATAATTTCTAAGAAATATTTTCCCATCTCAACCTTTAAGTATGCAAGAATTATTAAAAAGAAGTTTCAATTTTCTCCTGTACATTTATTTGTATTCGTCATCATTTTAATACCTAGGTTTTTATGTATTTATAATTTTTTCATCATATTTTTTCTATATTTATCTTGTTTCCTTACCTATTTTATACAGTATCTTCAGAATTATCAGTTTTTCCCCATGTACATATTTTATTTTTCAGAATTTTCCTTAAAACACACTCAATTTTCATAAGAAATGTTTTTCTAATTTCATTTCTTCAATTTCACCAATTAGAGTTATTTAATTAAAAGAGTTTAAAATTTTTCCTAATTTATTTCTGTTTGTCATCATTTTTTACTCAAGTCTTTTTTATACATCTCATACATTTCATCTAAAATTTCTGTATGTATAATCTGAATTTTTAGCATTAGTATATTTCAGTAAAGTAATAGCTTTTAAAATTATCAACACGTTTTCAGTGCAACCTTTTTAATTGATCAGTAAGTTTTACCTTAAATCACGTCAATGTCATAATTAATTTTTTCCCATGTAAATCTGCAAATTCACCGAAAATTATTTTTAATAATTTAATTTTTCCTCATATTTTTTTGTATCATCAATTATTCAAGTTTTTCTTATATGTTTAAATTGATTTAAACTAACTTTGTAATAAATATCTGAATTTTTACCAATTAATTTTTTTTCTGAAGTGCATTTATGAGTTTACAAACACTCATTTCAGTGAACCTATTTTAATTTATAAGAATTTTTTCTGCAATCACATTAAACTTCATAAGGAATGTTTTCCATGTCAACCTTCAATTTTTTTTTAGGAGTTATTAAAAAATGTTGTCATTTTTTATAGTAATTTGTTGGTCAAATTTTAATTAAATTTTCCTTATATGCATTATATTTTAACATTAAATTTTTCATATGTATCAAAATTTAACACTAGTATTTTCAACAATGGTCCAAAATTATCCAACAATTTTTTTCTGTGTACATATTCAAGTTTTCAGAAATTTCTGTAACTCATATATACTTCATAAGAAATGTCTTCCCTTGGTAATCTTCAAGGAAAATTATTTAAAAAACAGTTTCAAATTTTTTCAGAACTTTTGTGTGTTTGTCATCATTTAATCAAACTTCCTTATATGCATTATGTTTATTTCTCTATTTTGTCTATAATTTCTTTTTATTTTTTAGGCATTAATTTTTCAACAATGCCTTTGAAATTATTAGACACATTGTTCTATGCACAAATTATTCAATTTTTCAGAAAATTTCCAAAAATCAGTCAATTTCATAGAAAATATTTTCTATGTCAATGTTCAATTTATTTAGGAATTAAATTTAAAAAAATTTCTGTTTCAATTTTTGCCTACCTTTTTTGAGTTCTCATCACCTTAATCAAATCTTCTTTTATTGCGTTATCCTTTTAAAGTTTTAATCAAATTTGTCTATATTTATCTTAATATTTATCACTTGTTTTTTGTTCCCAACAATGTCTTCAAATTATCAAACATCATGTACTTTTTTGCATATATTCAATTTTATCATAATTAATCTGAAATCACATTCAGATTTGTAAGAATTTTATTTTAAGGCAATCTTCAATTTTTCTAGGAATTATTATAAAATACAATAAATATGTTCTATATTTTTTTCAGTTTTGCCTTCATTTTATTCAAAATCATTCTTACAATGATTTTTATAACAAATTTTTCTATATTTCTCTAAATTTTTATCACTAGATTTTTGAACATTGTCTAAAAAATTATGAAACAGTTTTCTTTTCAGTGCACTTATATCAATTTTATCAGAAATTTTCCAAAAATAACATTCAATTTAAACAACAAATTTTCCCATGTCAATCTAAAATATTTCTAGGAATTAATTTAAATAGTTTCCATTTTTTTCTTATATTATTATTTTTTCATATTTATTCATATATCCCTTATATGCTTTTTCTATGTCATCAAATATTCTATATTTATTTTAAGTTTTATCACTAGTTTTTTCATCAATGTCTTCAAGCTTATCAAACATTTTTTCATGTACAAATTCAATTTTATCAGAAATTTTGATTAAATCACCTTCAACTTCATTAGAAATATTATCCTTGCAAATTGTGAACATTTTTTTACAAAATTTTTTTGAACTTTTCAATTTTTTTCAACTTTTTCATGTATATTTGTCATTATTTTAATCATACTTTTATCACATTTTGAATTTTTTAATCAAATTTTTTATATTCATCCTAATTTTCATCACTAGATTTTTACAACAGTGTCTTCAATTTTATTAAACATTTTTTATCCAAATATTCAATTTATCTGAATTTTACTAAATCACATTAAATTTCATAAGAATTTTTTTTTCTTTTCAATTTTCAAGTTTTTTAGGAATTGTTTTTTAAGAGATTCATGTTTTAATATATTTTAAATTGGTCATTATTATAAACAAATATTTTTCAAATGTGTTTCTTATTTATTCCAATTTTGTATTCGTGTTCACTGTTTATAGTAATTTTCACCACTAGTTTTTTCAAGAATGTCATGGATTTTTTATTAAACACTTTTGGTATGCCAATATTCAATTTTATCAGAAATTTTCTTAAATCACATTCAAATGCATAATAAATTACCTTTGTCAATATTCAATTTTTTAAGGAAATCTTCTTTTTTCAAGATTCATCTTTTTCATACTTTTTGTATTTGTCATTATTTTAAACAAACCTTTCCTTGTGTGTTTTGTGTTTTTTCATAAATTTTCACTATTTATCTTAATTTTCATCACTAGTTTTTCAACAGTGTCTTAAATTTATCAAACATGTTTTCCATGCAAAGTATCCAATTTGTCAGAAAGTTTCCTTAAACCCCATTCAATTTCACAGAAAAGTTATTTGCTAGTCAATTTTCATTTTTTGGAATTGTTTTAAAATGATCCAACTTTTCAGACATTTTTTTTAGTAGTAATTATTTTATTCAAACTTTTTCCATGAGTATTTTATATATTAAATTAAATTTGTAATGTTTACCTTAATTTCCATCACTAGTTTTATTCAACAATGTCTACAAATTTCTCAAACATTTTTTAATGCAAATATCAATTTTATCAGAAATTTTCCTTAAATCATATTCAGGTTCATAAGAAAATTTTTCCTTGTCAATTTCGAATTTTTGTAATTTTTTTTTAAATTCAACATTTTTCATATTTTTTCTTAGTTTGGTTTCACATTTTATCAACAAGTTTTTAATATTTATTTTTACTATCATCACTAGTTTTTTTTCAATATTTTCTTCAATTTTACCAAATATTTTTTCCATACAATATATCGAATTATGTTAGAAAATTTCTTAAATCATATCAGGTTCATAAGTAACATTTTCTTCGTCAATTTTCAATTTTTGTAGGATATTTGTAAAAAAATTCCACATTTTCATATCGTCTTTAAATTTGCAATAATTTTATTCAGAATTTTTCTATATGTTTCCATTTTTTCATCAATTTTTCACTATCTTAACTTTCACAACTAGTTTCTTCAAAATTGTTTCCATTTTATCAAACATTTTTTCCGTGCAAATATTCAGTGTTAGCAGAAGTTTTTCCTTAAATCACATTTTAAAAAAAGGAATTTTTTTTCCTAGTCAATCTTCAATTTATTTAGGAAATGATCTTTTAAAGATTAGAAAATTTCATAAATTTTATGCATTTGTCATTTTAATCAAACTTTTCACATGTTTCCTTTTTTTTTTTCATCAAATATTCACTATTTATCTAAATTTCATGAATAGTTTTTCAGTATTGTCCAAAACTTGACAAACATATTTCCCATGCAAATATTAAATTTTATCATAAACTTCCCTTATTTCACATTCAATTTAATAAGAAATTTTTCCTGTCAATTTTCAAATTTTTAAGAAAAGTTTTTATGAATTTCAGTTTTTTCATACATTTTATGTTGTATTCTCTCATCATTTTAAATAAATTTTCAATGTTTTGTATTGTTTCAACAAGTTTATCTTAATTTTTTCATTAGTTTTTTTCAACAATATACTCAATTTTCTCAAACTTTTTTTGGTCTAACATCCATTTTTATCAGAAATTTTACTTAAATCACTTTCAATATAATATGAATTTTTTTCTTTATTAAATTTCAATTTATTTAGGAATATTGTCTTAAAAATATTCAATTTTCAAATTTTTTGTATTCATCATCATTTTGATAATCAATTTTCCATGTGTGCTTGCTTATTTTTCATCATATTTTCACTATTATGCTTGATTTGAGTCATTAGATTTACCACAATGTCTTCAAGTTTATCAAAATTTTCATATCAATTTTTTATGTATATTTTTTACAAATTTGTATTTTTCAAAATTTTTATTTTATTTGTTACCATTTCAGTTAAAATTTTCTAAATGTTTTGGTATTTTTCAAATTTTTAGAAATTTATCATTAATATTTATCACTAGATTTTTCCACAATGTCTTCAGTCTTTCAGTTTTTTCCATGTAAATATTCAATTCATCAAAATTATTTCTTAAATCATTTTCAGTTTCATAAGTAATCTTTTTCAAGTCAAATTTCAATTTTTTTGGAATTGTTTTTAATATAAGATTGAAAATCTTTTATAATTTTTTGTCCTGATTTAATCCCACTTTTATGAAGTCTGTTTCTTATTTTTTCAATGAAATTTTTACTATTTATCTCAATTTTCATCACTACATTTTTTCAACAATGTCATTCAAATATTTTTCAAATTGTTTTTCCATGCAAATCTCAATTTTATAAGACATTTTCCTTAAATCACATTCAATTTCATAAGAATTTTTTCTCATCGTTTTTCAATTTTTGTGAAATGTTCAACTTTCCATAAATTTTGTTTTGTCATATATTTTAATCAAATTTTTCCAAGTGTTTCAAATTTTTCATTAAATTTCACTATTTTACCACTTATTCCATCACTCATTTATTCTAAAATCTTTATCAAACATTTTTTCCCTGCAATGTTCATTTTCTCAAAAATTTTCTTTAAATCTACATTCAGTTTCACACACACAAAAGAACTGTCACTTTTAGTTTTTTGACAAACACCCAATTTTTGATACATGTATTATATTTATCATTACTTGATCAAACTTTTTCCATTTGTGTCTCTAGTTTTTTTTTGATCAACGATTTACTATGTAATCTTGATTTGAATCATGAGTTGTTACCACAATGTCATCAATTTTACAAATAATTATCCATGAAAATACTCAATTTTATTAGAATTTTTCTTTAATCACATCAGTTTCAGAAGAATGTTTTCCTTGTGAATTATGAAGTATTAATAGGGATACATTAGAGATTCAATGTTTCATACATTTTTTTGTCATTATTTTAATCACACTTTTTCCAAGTGTGTTTTCCTATTTTTAAAACATATATTACTATTTATCTCAAGTTTTCATTACTAGTTTTTTCAAAATGTGTTTGATTTCATCAAACATTTTTATGCATTCATATAATTATTATTTTATCACATTATATTTCATAAGAATTTTTTTATTTCAATTTTAATATTTTTAGAATTTTTTAAAAAGATCAACAGTTTCATAATTTTTTTTGTAATTGTCATTATTTTAATCACACCTTTTTTTTTTCCCCATGTGTTTCATATTTTTTCATCAAAGTTTTTTAATAGTTTCTAAAACATTCATCCGTTTTTTCAACATTGTCTTCTATTTTATCAAAAACTATTTCTGTGCAAATATTCAATTTTATCAGAAATTTTTCCTTAAATCACATTTTTATTTAAAAAGGAATTTTGTTTTCTAAAGTTGCCAATATTTTAGAAAATTATTTTAACAACATTAGAAAATTTCATACTAATTTTGTTATTTCTCATCATTTTAACATCAACTAATCCCATGTGTTTCCTGTTTTTCATCAAAATTATCAATCACTCATTATCATTTTCATCACTAGTTTTTCAACAATGTCTCAAATTATATCAAATATCTTTTCATCCAATATTCAATTTAATCAGAAGTTTCCTTTAAATAACATTCATTTCATAAGACATTTTTCCTTGTCAATTTTCAATTCTTTTAAAGAACTTTTTATGATCTCAACTTTTTCATATATTTTATGTATTATTTGTCGCCATTTTACTTAAAATTTCAAAACGTCCTATGTGTTTCAGCAAATTATATCATCCATTTATCTAATTTTCTTAGGTCTTTTCAACAATGTCTTCAATTTTATCAAACATTTTTTCCATGCATAATATTCAATTCATCAGAAATTCCAATAAATCACAATCTCATGAGAAATTTTTTACTTCTCAATTTGAACTTTATATAGGAATTTTGTTTTAAAAGATTCAACTTTTCATACATTTTATATTTGTAATTATTGTAAATAAACTTTTCTCACGTATTTTGTTTTTTTCATCAAATGTTACCCTATTATCTTATTTTCCATCACTCGTTTTTTTTCCAACATGTATTTCAATTTTCAAAAACAGTTTCCATGAAAAAATAATCTTTACCAGAAATTTTTCAGAGATTGTGTTCCAGAGAAAAGATTTCTTGTTTCAGAGACATAAAATTTAGTAATTCTTAAAAAAAAGTCCAGAACAGAAACAAACCAAACCCCACACGTGTGAGTCTTGGCATCCATAGCACAGAGGGCTGTTAAGAATTATTGAATCCCTTACCAGTCACAGGTTTTACATACATACACATGACAACAAACAAGCTGTCAATAAAAGCCAGAAGGTCAGTGTTACTGTCCATTCTGATTAATACTATTTGTATTGCTCCCACAGTGTTTTCCACATGTTAGGTTCTGAATAATATTTAATAACTTGAACATTAAGGAAACACACTCTGAGTACTGGAATTTTATCATTACCATTGGACACTCAAAGGGTCTTTGCTCTGAAGAATTTTAATATTAAAATTTTTGGTCACGACAATAAAGCACATAAAAGCAGGGTGGGTGTCTGTGTGAGTGAGCTTTAGTAAGTGTCTGTGGGGTGGGTTACATGTAAGGTGAATGGTTGCTTGTGGCAGAGTCTATCTTTCAGAAACTACTGAAAAGCTCTCCAGACTACTGGAATTCCAACAAAAACCTCTTTGTTGTTTTCATATTCATTAGTTCAGAGTCACAGGAAGATCTCAAAGTCTTGTGGACATTTTTTTTTTTTTATTTACGGACCCTTCATTACTAAACAACGCCAAAAATGTAATTTCGCGTCAAGATGATATTTTCAAATCTAATGTGATAATGGAGAGAAGAGACAACTACTTATCTAACTTCATCTGTGACAAAATAGTAAAGAAACTGTTTACTCATCTATTAACAATAATAACTTGATTATCTCCTTTGAAATCCAACAACATCATAGTGGGCAGAGAATATCTCTGTAATCATGACTGATCACAGGTTTGTTGAACCACATAAGAGTGCTTTGGATTTCTCTCTGGCAGCACTAAATATGACTATTAGGGTTGAAAGTTCTTTCAATAGCTTCTTGCACCTGTTTACTGCTCACGACTCATTTTGTGCTATTTTAATAATACCAACAATTGTGTCATGAATTCTTCCTCGGGTTAGTGGTAAAGAATAATAGTTTACCCTTCCCCAACACAAACCATTTCTGTTTAATTTAAATGCTGATACTGCATGATGTTATCTAAGAGAATAGAGCTTGGTGTGGTGGGGACTACTAGGAATCCTATGCGACTATAATCTTTGCATTAAGGTGTCTAAAGGAGTCCAAAGTACAGGCACCCAAGGCAAGATAGGGAAGCCTTGACTCTTATATTTTTCATGCTGAAGTGATGGACACCCACCTCTGGCCACCCTACTATGGGCCAATGTCTGACAGTTCCAACCAAGCATGGATTCAGACCTGTGTTTCAAAAGAAATAATCTCCACAATGAAGATAGATATAGAGAGATAGATAATAGATAGATGATAGATAGTTACATAGATAAAAGAAAGATTAGATATATATAATTTGAGATGTCAGCTGAGATAGACCAACATATGTTGGACAGGAGTGTGGGGGAAGAGAATATAAAATACAAATTTCATGGATAGTGATTGAGAATGAGCTTGAATTGCTGATAGCTAATGCTTGTGGATCTGGAGTCGATCACTGATATTGTTTTCCTTGAAGAGACCCAGTCCCAAAAGTTTTCATGGCATTTCATTGTTGGCGGTGGTGCCTACTAATCTGACTTCAGCTGAGGCTGAGGTCTGACTGTACTCTGCTAGGTTGTGCCCTAGTAACACATTTCTGTTTGCTATACTGACTCTACCAAACTTGCTGGTTGGTATATCCATGCAGTGTTTGCCTGTGAAGGAGAGAGAGCAAGCTTCTTCCTTTCCCATATAACTTCTCTCGCCTTCTTTTACTTCTTTCGTTTCTGGATGCTCACGTCAGAGATTTTTTAGTGCGAGGTCAAATGAGACTGTCTGGGATCCGACTGGAATTTCTACCTTTTGTGAAAAACACATGCATATCATTCTCCGGGGCGATTAAACACATCTGGCCCTTTCTATGTGCCTTTTAGAAGATCCTTACCCATCACAAAAGAAGTAGCAGTCTGCTGTCAGTGGAGCCCAATGTTTTTGCAGAGATAAAATCTTTATCACCTGTATTAAGATGAATTCATGGTAAATAAAGCAAGCTTACATAATTGATAGGCAAACAGTAAGACCACTAATTGATTAACCATTGAGGTTGTACTTAAGTTTTGATAGTGTCTTTTCTATAAAGCCAACCTTGGAGGTTATATGGAATTCCAGCTTATGTTCTGTACCCCTTACACTGCAAACTTTGCAAAAACCGGAGAAGTATAAGCTGGAGCCTTAACAGTTTTAATTCTTTCGTGCTCACCTTACGAGGAGAAGAATAAGACAGATTTTGTATTACGTCTTTCACAGTCATCCCCAGTCTTGTAGTTGGCTGACCAACATTGCGGAGATGTGTCCTATATAACAGTTACATAGCCCAAGTTCCAAATTCGTGGTTATGAGTTAACATCCATTCCCCAAACTACGAGCTTTTGGTCGCTTGGATTAACTCTATCATATTTAGATGATGTATATAATCAGGACAATGTCACGTCCTTCACATTTGCCTAGCGAGTTTCTCTAATCAAATAAGCATCATTTTTAAGGCCAACGTGTTAAGATGATTTAAAGCATGACTGTTCTACATGCTATGTATCAACCATACTCAATCAAAAGTTTCTCTGATAAAAACTTCTGCCATACATTTTCCTAAACAGAATGGACTTGTGTAGCCAATCTGTCCTCATCATAGTTCTAATAAATTCTTTTCATTTTCCTTGATCAAATTAATTGTGCAAGTGAAAGCAAGAGTGATATAATTTTGGAATTCCAGATATAAGAGCTGTCCTCTATTTCAGGATAATAAACTACATATTTTTAATCTGTGTAACAGAATTAAAACACTTCAAATAAGTGTTCAAAGTGACAAATACCTGCAATAATCATCTGTCAATGTGCATAATTTCTTTTGCTTTTTTTAATACATTCAGGTCTATCTCTTACATAGATGCTGAAATTATACTGGTTGACTATCTGTAAATACCATAGTGCATTGGACAAAGTTCCAGTTCTATTTTATGGAAGATTCTTCTATAAACTTTAATCTAGGGTGTTGAGGTACATGAATTATATTTGTCCATACAATAGCTAGATCAATTCCAATCATCTGCAGTTTGAACTAAATAACTCCAATTGTTTTTTATTTAGGGAATGATAATTTCATGCAATTTCTTTACCAAGTAGCCTCTCTGGATTTTAACCATCCTTTAATAGTTAACATAATTACACACAAAGATAAGAAGATAATCATTTTACTTGAGTATGTGGGGAAATATTTGATTCAGTACACCTCCTGCCATCCACATGCAGTAGGGATATAAGATTGATTAATATGATAAGGGATACCCTGCTTTTAGTACTTATTTGTTTTTACCTTGTGCTTGCATCTCTGTTCTATGAATTCTAATTTTTGAAGCTTCTTTTGTAACTATTTAAAAATCTAAATAAATTTGCAATTTTCCTGTGGTGATTTTAATAAGATCTAATCCAATTAATATTTCCCAATAGTGTTTGAGTGTCTTTAATTTATCATCCTAAGTTATAATTTTGAAATATAACAGTATAGACTACAAATGTTTTTTCCTAGAGAATTTATTGGCTTGATTATGTTTTATTTCACCAGGGACAATAGTTAGTCCATGCTGGGTCAATACCTCAGTGATAATTTTTCAAATTTAATTCCGAAAGTCCTCTGTTCTGTCAGCTATAAGAATATCCTTGTAATGTAATATGAAAGCCTTCTTATATTTTGTTTAATAGGTCCTAAGCTTATCTACAAATTATCTGACAAAGAGTGGACTATTTTCATACCTTGGGGGGGAACCTTCCATTGATATCTTTGAAATGACCATTGAATGTTAACAGAGGAATGATTAAGAAAATCTTTGGTGTCTCTCAGGTTGTAATCTTATATGTAAAAGAAACAATCCTTGAAATTTATAACAATACCACTACATAATTCTCGGACGCCACTGTAAGTCTTGCTGTAAAAGACTCCCATATATCTGTATAACACCCTAAGATCTTGTAGTAGTCTCCATTATGCCGGATTTATCTTTTTAAGATAAACAGACGAGAGTCTTCACATTGACTGTTAGATTCTTCATATGTACCCTAATTGTCAGTTGTCTTCTACTAATGTCTACAGCTTGTATTATTGACTGAATTAGAGCCACTGATCACCCAAACAGGCTCATCATGATCAATGAAATTGTATCTGCATAAATCCATCTCACTCCTATCAAAAATGCTGCGATCATCCATGTTTCCATCCTTGATTTATTTACTATCATTTCCAATAAGATACTTTTCCTCAGAGGAGATTCGCCAAAGAAGGAAATCATGAGGGTTGAAAATATCCACTTTGACTTCGACATTCCCATGCATGATCTGTTAACTTTAAGCATTCAACTATGTTAGATGCAGCCCCAATCCCACCAGAGAATGAAGGTATGAATAGGTCATGTCCCAGACCAGTACTTTTCTCTCAATCGCACAACCGATCTCTCCTGTGTTTAATACTATTGATTGGTTTTTTACTTCTACTTTAATGATTTTTAAGAGTCTTTGTCTAGGGATTTCTGCAGTCCATGCTACGCACTTGTGGTGGAGCCAAACTCTGTATGCCCTCTAGTGTATTTTAATATGGATTGGAGAATTGTGTATCTGAGCTCACCCATTGGTTCTTATGTAAGTGTATTGTTCCTTTAATGTCCTAGTCATAATTTTACCTCTCCTTGGAAGTCTGAATCAATTAGTCCAGAAGTACTATAAAATTTCTTATAATTTGAGATCTTCCCTAGCCTAATATAAGACCAAAGGTGCCAGGTGATAGTTTTCCTTTAAATCCTGTATCTACTATTGCACTCCTTCATAAAGAAAGAGTATATAATCTTTTTCTACTGTAGATATAATCTTACATTTCCTGGTGCTGTCCTGGGTAACTTAAGATGGGAAAGTCAGGTCCAGAGGATTCAGTTCATTTTTATCTTCTTCTGTTCCCTTTTTTGGAGTTTGTTAAATTCGCACAGAGGGCATCACATCTCCCGGTTATATCCTCATCTTTCAGAGGCTTCCATCCTTAGAAGTTTTGATTTTAATTCCGTCCAATACTTCCTCCGACACTGAGGATCTAACATTGTAAGTGGAAGTTTTCTTATTTTTATTCATTGAAGTGAGCTCTCCATTTTACAGTCTGCTCTTCTTTTTTCTAGCTCATCTGTCCTTGTTGGCCACAGGCAAAAAGTAAGAAAACTTTGTTTTCCTTCCTCCATTAGGTTCTGAACATAGGCATAAAAATAATTGCCCTTGGATTGCTGCAGTAGAGGCCTTACCCTGGACCATTGCTGGTAAGGCACCTATGCATGTTTTAATGTAATCTTGTACAGTCACTGTTTTCTGTGATCTAATTAGTTTATGGCAGAGAGTATTGGCATGTTTTCATTCAAGTGTTTTAATAATGCAGAACAAGCCATCAGAGGGAGGAAGCACCTGGCTAATGCATACTTCAATCTAGCAACAAAGTCTTCCAATAGGCTCATCTTGTTTTGGTTTTGATTAATGCTAGCAGAGTTGTTCTTTCCATCACCAGGTTGGAACCTACCCTAGCAGCTACTGCTATCCTGAAAACTTCCTCGCTAGTTCCCTGTTTTAAGCAACTTGTTCCAGGGGGAGCATAGTTTTCTCTATCACCCAAGAGCATTGACATAGTAGGTTTAACCTGCTTCTTCTTGAAGGCTAAATACTGAATCACTTCTCTAGCTCTATCCTCATATTCAGTCCTCTACACTATACTTTGTCAAGTGCTAAGAGTGACTTTGCAGTCTGATGCCAATCATAAGGAGTTAAGCACTTGCTATCCAACATTTTCATAATGAGCAGAGTGTATGGAGCATTCGTCCAATGCTCTGACAGAACACATGTAGTTCTTTAAGAGTTTTTAAAGTAAGAGATCCCATTGGGATGTCTCTTCTCACAAAAATGTTACTGGGAAGCAAAAGTCCAAGCTCCTTTTGCCTGGCTTCTTTAATGGCACCTAAAAATCCCCTACTAGTTAGCATTTCCATTAAGCTTGGCTGATTATGCTTTAACGTCAGAAGGAGCAGTAGCCGAAAACCAGTATCATCTATTTCTGTCCTAGAAGATTTTTATGATGAAAATCGATAGCTTTCTTTACTGAGTCCATATTCCTATGTCTCCTATCACCCAGTTCTTGTCCTCGCCTCATCATTTAACCACTCATCTCCTGGTTGTTCCTTGAGGAGATTAGTGCTAGATGAGAAGTATTAGTATGACTTCATTCTGTCATCAGGGAATCAACTCATCCTCTGCTCGAGCACTTCTTCTGCAAGAATACTATTTTCTGATTTTTCTGAAAGGTAGTCTCTAGTTTTTACCTTTAATGAGAATGCTTGACCTGGGACTGTCAGGCCATGACATTCATAAAATTTCCCCATCTCTTGTCCTACCTTTTCCAATTAGCTAAAGAGCCAGACTTCTTTCTCCAGGAACCATGAGCTGAACTCAGTATAAAGTCATTACAGCTGCCAAACACTTATTTGAGATTTTGTCACCGCTACTTTATAGCATAATTTTATCCTATTCAGGAACGAGCTTCATGCTCTTGGAATGTGAATAAATCATGTGTCCACCTTCTCATCATCTTAAGTGAATGTTTCTCTAATGGTGGAGTTCTGTAGCACCCTGAAGAGTCTTATCCTTACCGAAAATATTTTTCATTAAGAAACAAGGAAAGAGAAAGCTTACCTATCCGAGCTGAACATTTGGAGACCACATAATATCATGTTTTCATAACTACAAATGCTGTAGAAGCATCATGAATGTTGTGGATAACATAAGCAGTATGTAAGCTCTGATTATTTTAATCAGACATTCCAGAATGTGATGCATAAGAGTCGAGTCTTCCAGATACAAATCCTCTCCATGTAATTCATTATATAATTCAAAGCAGCGAAATGAAAAATGATTTGAAGAGTGATGTCAGATTTAATAAGAAATATAGAGCTACCATCATGAAACTGATTGCAATTTTAGTTTTCCAGTAAAAAGTGATTTGGATCTGGATCATTTCTGTTCATGCCACATATTATTAAAATGTTATATACATATCAACATTCAAGAAGGAAAAAGTTCACTATCAAACATGGTCTTTGCTTTCAGTGGATAATTTTACTGGTAGGATGGATATTGCTGAAACCAAATTTCTTCCCTCGATTTTACACCCTGGCATGTTAGATCACTTATCTTAAAAGGTTTTGCATCTATTGAGAAAATACAGGAAAGTAGCCAAGAAAATTTATGAAAGAAAGATGATAGAGTGATACACAATGTCTCTCTCCACTCCCCTCTTTTTTAATGACTTGTTTCTCTTTGTAATCTGTGGCCAACCTGGGTCCTCCTCTCTCCTCTCTCTCTCTCTCTCTCTCTCTTTCTTTTTCTCTCCTTCTTCTCTCTCAACCCTCCTCTCCTTCTCTCGTCTCTTTGTGTAGACCAGGCTGCACTCAAACACAGGAATCCACATCACTCTAACTCCAGACTTTTCAGATCTAATTGTTTGTATTATTATCTGACAAAGTTATACCACATTCTAATCACTACATGCATGAACGATAAATAACCTCAGGATTCTAAGTGTAGAAAAAAATGAAAGCCATTGCTTTAAGTTAGACCCAAGCGTTATAACTGATTTTCTTCTTTTATTTGGGTCCAGCTTAGTGTCTCTGACAGATGGCTGTTGTCAATTAGAAAATCAAAGTGCCAGATCAGTGGTTTTTGGATGGGGACAGGATTAGAATTAAGGTGTGAGATTAAATATTATTGACATATATTTACATCAAATTTTGGTATTCCTGACTGAACTGGCATTCATCCTTTCTTGGGCATTTCCTCTATTTTTTCCTCTTTGTTTCTGTCATTTGTTTTGCAAATGTTATCTAGGATAGAGCATTCTTTCACTTTTTTCATGTCAGACAATCAGTTTATAAAATATTTGAGAGCATTTGACTCTAGATCTTTGAGTCCAGTAAAACAGTATGAACTTAGAATGCAGAAAGCCATGGATAAATTTACCAATGCAAAACTCAGAGAGGTATGCAATTATGTTACTGTAAATGTAAGTGCCTGTCATCAGTTCATGCAAATTGTCCTCATATGTGTTACATTTTTAGCTCAGTTTTTCTATATTTATCTTAATATCATACTACTTTTATCAAGAATGTTTCAAATTTAATCAAAATGTTTTTCGTGACATATGCAAATTTATCAACAATGATTCTTAAATCACACTCAGTTCATAAGAATTTTTCCATGTTCAATGCTTCACATTTTTCCTAAATTATTTAAAAATTTCAACCTTTTTCTTAGACATTTTTTCTGGTCATCATCATTTTTAATCAAATTGTTTCTTATGTAAATGAATCTTTTGGTAATATAATTTTTCTTCAATTATCTTAATTTTTAAAAGTACCTTTTTCACAAAGCCTTCACAATTATCAAACAGAATATTCTGTGCACATGATGTTAAATTATGGAGAAACTTTTCTAAAATCACATTCATTACCCATTTCATGTCATTCTTCATTTTGTAAGAATTACTTAAAAAACAGTTTCAATATATTTTCCTACATTTTTTTCTGCTGTCATCATTTTAATCAAATCTTTCTTATTTGCTTTGTACATTGTCCTCAGATTTTTCTGTAGGTGTCTTAATTTTCATCCCTAGTATAAAAAAAAAATCTTAAATTATCAAACTTTTTTTCATGCATATACACAATTTTATGAAAAATTTTCATTAAATCCCATTCAATTTTGTAAGAAATTTTTTCCACGACAATCTTCAATTTTATTAGGAATATTTCAAAAAGAGTTTAAATATCTTCTATATTTTTTCTGTGTTTGTGATCATTTTAATCATAACTTCCTTATATTCCTCAATTTTTCTCATATTCATCATAATTTGGAACACAAAATTTCTACAATGTCTTCAAAATAAACAAACATTTTTTCTGTGCACATATTCAGTTTTATCAGAAATTTTTATTTAAGCACATTCAATTTCATAATTTCAATTTTTCTAAGCATCATTAGAAAAATAATCTTTCAATTTTTCCTACATTGTTTTCTGTTTCTCATCATTTTTATCAAATCTTCCTTAGAGGGTTTATATTTTTTGTTTATTTTTCTACACTTATCTAAATATTCATCTCTAGTTTTTTCAACAATTTCTTTAAAAGTAACAACGTTTTTCCATGCACGTATTAAATTTGATCAGAAATTTTCCTTATATCACAAGCATTTCTGTAAGTATTTTATCCATTGCAATCTTCATTTTCTAGGAGCTATTTTTAAAATATTCCAACATTTAATATGTTTTTTTTATCTGTTTGAAATCATTTTAGTCAAATCTTCCTTATGTGCTTTATATTATTTCATCAATTTTAATATATTTACCTTAATATTTTTCACTAGGTTTTTCAGCAATATCTTAAAAATTATCAAACAGTTTCTTTCTGTGCATATTCTCAATGTTATAAGAAATTTTCCATAAATCACATCCAATTTCATAAGGAACATGTTCCTTGTCAATTTTAAATTTTTCTAGAAATTTCTTTAAAAAAGTATTAAGTTTTCCCTGTTTTGTTCTGTTTACCATCATTTCAATCAAATGTTCCTTATACACTTTATATTTTTTAACTACATTTTGTACATTTGTTATAATTTTTATCACTACCTTTTTCCACAATGGCTTCCTTTTTATCAAACATACTTTTTAATGCACATATACAGTTCAAAAAGAAATTTCTTCTATCCAAATTATATTTTATATTAACTTTTATCCATGTCAATCTTCAATTTTTATAGCAATTGTGTGAAAAAGTTTCCCTCTTTTTCTACATTTTCTTCTGTTTTTATTATCTTACTCAAATCTTCTTTTATGCAATATATTTTTAATAAAATTTTCTATATTTACCATAATTTTCATCATTAGATTTTTTCAGCAGTGTCTTCAAAATTTTCAAATTTATCAAAATTATCAAACAGTTTTTTCATTGCACATATTCAGTTTTATCAAAAATTATCATTTAATCACATTCAATTTCATAACAATTTTCTAATCCATTCTGCAATTTTTCTAAGAATTATTTCAAAAAGTTTCAACCATTTAGTGACAAATTTAGAAATTGTGGGGAAAGGGGAATGTGAGGAGGGAAAATGAAGAGGAGAATGGACAAAAGGAAAGAAGGAAGTTAGGAATACGGGAAGGAAGGAGAAGTGGTGGGGAGGAGGCTAGAAGGGAGAACAGTGGGGCAGAGATGAAAGGGAAGAGAGACAGAGAGGTGGGGTAGTGAGGGAAAAGCAGGATTGGTTGCACTTTCCAGTTTTTAAAGGGCTTGCAACCTTTTAAAGGGCGGGGCCTGTGCTCAGGCCAGGCACACGTGGACAATGAAGAATGCCCTGCCTTCTTTGTGATGTCAGAGGCTTTAGAAGAAAAAGCCAGTGAGACTAGGCAGGCTTGGCAGAGTACGCGATGCCTTGACCAAGGAGCCTCTGAGAGATTCTGTTCTAGCAATTTTTTTCAATGGGGCTTTTAACCAGAAGGTACTTGAGATGCGGGGATTCCAGTCCAGTAGAGCCACAGCCAGCAGAAGCCACACTGGACCCAGTTGCCTGTCTGGCAGTCTGAAGCGAAAACTGAGCAGATAAGACATTTGGCACCAAGCTCTGGCATCCATGGACCTCCAAACCAGGGAAAACATCTACATAAAGTTCTCAACTACATCTACAGGAAAAGTTCTAGGACTCATCTAATTATAGTTATGAAAATTTATTTTTGAACAGGAATGACAGCGACATTAAAATCCGTGCCTTCGGAAGAACATGGTGTTTACACAAAGTATTTTTATGTCAGTCGGGCTACTTTGCTAACATGCTCAAAGTTACTTGGAGAGAATCACACAACGATGTCATTAAGCTGGTCCTTAAGAATGAAGATATTGATGCCATATCTCTACAGGTTGTGTTTTTTCTTTTACACGGATGAGGATTTGTCACTAACACCTCTGGAAATTCCTCAAGTTTTGGCGGCAGCACGCTGCTCCAGGTGAATCGAGTAATTCGGCAATGTGAGGAGACCATGAAGAGAACCATCAATAGGAACACTGTTTGCTCCTATTATTTGGCAGCAGAAGCCTATAGATTAAAAGCTGTAAAGACCAGATGCATTCAATGGCTTATTTACAATTTCATGATACATCCAAGTGTAGCACTTTACAAGGAAGTAGATATGAAGTTGATGTATCTTCTTGGATCTTCTTCTAATTACTAGTGATGGAAAAGGAGATCGATGTATATACCACCCTGAAAAAATGGATGTTCCTTTATCTTTATCCATGCTGGGACGGAACCTTGAAACAGCATTTAGATAATACCAACAACTGGCTTTCCATCTACTTGGGACTTATTGATGACATCAGCTTTCTTGAAACTGAAGAAGGACTAATATTTCAACGAGTGATTAAAAAGCTAAGGTTTCAGCACATCCTCTGTGACTTGGCCTCCACAAGTGTCCTTGAACAAGATCGTCTAATACCTTTGGAATAGCTGTCACCCATTTATAAACAACAGTGGCTGGCTTTGCTGCAAGCACAAAACCAAACACAATTGGACACAAACCATCAATGAAGAACTCAAAGAATGCACGATAGGTTGGAAAAAATCCCAATGAGTAAATACTGGGAATGTCCTTGGAGACTTGCTTTCTTATGTGTCACCTTTACCACAGTGTAAACTTCAAGCACTTATGAGGTGATTGGCTGCAATCAAACTAATTTTTTTTGACCTACAGCATGCAATTCTTGCATTGAATATAACAGAGAAATTGTATGAATGATATAAAGTTCTAACCTCCTTGATATTGGCATTTCTTTTGTAAA